>JAVJIF010022442.1:0-109002 GCA_038442645.1 Agave tequilana
TTCCCCCTTTTTTACTTGTTTGATACAACTGGCCAAGGTTTATGTATTTTCTCCAATTTATTAACAAATTTTGCCCTTTGTCTCCTTGCAGTTCACTATGCGCCGGACCGTCAAATAGCTTGTTTGGGATAGTTAGAGGAATGGACGAGAACATGCATTTCCAATTTCAGTTTAGGCTTCCCTTTTCAGTGAAAAGAGTTCAACAGAGTGCATTAATCCTCAAAGCTGACGAGCGCGTTACTCAAAATATATTGCCCACTGCTCCATTCAAAGACCATAATCAGACAGTGCACCATAAATGGAGTTCATGTTTTGGGATGTGGCACCCAATACTGATCAACAATTGATAGCTGGGGAGGGCCAATGGATTTTCAGTATGGAAGGCGAGAAGTACTTTCTTCCATCCAGCAGGCGACACTTCCCGCTCTTGTACTTCCAATTGGTCACCGTGTCGTGGAAGATGAAATGGGCGGTGGCTCAATTCACCGATTCCGTCCATATCGGGATCTTAATACTGAGTGGTTATAACCGCTGTGGATCTCCTAGGGCCGTATTTGGCATACATCCTGGGAGGGTAGGACAAGAGCTTCCCATAGGAGAGAATCCGGCGATGGCCCAGACTTTTCTGAACTAGTTCATTAAAGTTAAAGGCAACTATCCAGCGAGAGATTTCAGGTTTCCCAGCTGGATACATCCTGCTCAGAAGCTGTGGTGGAGAGATTTGGCACTTTACGTCTTAGAGCACTTTGAGGCGGAACTAAAGAAGATTGGGCTCCATGAAGCAGTTAGGGCCACCTGTCATGAGATGGAAATCAGTGTGCCTAACTTTTTTGCCATCTTTGATTGTACTGCCTAGCTACGGGGACCTTCTTCACTCCTGTTGGTGAATTGGGATTGGCACTTCTGAGATGTTGGAGATCTCTAACCTCCCATGGGCTCAATTTCATAAGAGGAATATTTTCCCTGCGAGATGGAGTTAGAGCAGATGGAAAAGGATGACCCAAAGATGTTTGAGACATATCGGGAATTATTGTGTCATTTCTACATCTACATGGATGTGCATAGCACCCGTGAAAATGCAAACGGGATAAAAGTCTGGGCAGACTATCTGTTCCCAATTTTGGACGGTGCCCCCAAGGATGTCCAGTTCCCCATCCTGAAGAGGATATTTGTCAGAAGATGGTATCTAGCGCTCATGAAGATGTCATCCTAGAGGAGGACGACGGGATCTACAAGAAGGGTGACAGGTTCAAAAGCTTTCATCATTAGGCGAAGCACTCTCTGTCTCGAAAAGCTCTCCTTGCTGGTTTCCTTTTGGTTTGGCTGAAGAAGTGTGTCATTCCGTCTCCTCCACATGATGGGATCTTGTCGTGGGTACTTCTCCCTGCGGTCTAGCTCATTCATAAGAAACCTCTTGGCCTATTTGTTGCCATGGTCTATGGTATTCAATCTCCAGGCACTAATAGAAGCTTTCTGCTAACCACCTGCTACCAAGAGGGAAAAGGACAAATACTTCCTCATGACGGGCCTAATCCTAGAGTGGTGATGCCTTACACTTATTTAATGGCATGGCTCGCGCTGCATTGTCTTGCCATTATCCAACCTAGGGAAGAGCCGCCAGAAGGTGTATACTTTGCACATCTTCATCACTTTGAAGGGTCACTGTGGCTGCGGACTTACATAGCAGGAAATTGGTACATCATTACGACGCGTACAGACTCTACATGTGTTTTCCCTCTATCCCCGGTGCTAGGTATGGTGAGGAATTTTTTGACATAGGTGACGAGAGATCTTCCCTCAGGCAGGGAGTGTTCAAGTGGCTGGTGAGCACCCGCCCATCTCATTTGGTGTATCAATGCGGCGACATTTGTTACCTAGAGCCATACATCCCAGCCATTTCGCTTGTCAGCTTGGGTATGATCAACTCTTATGTTGGGAATCCCAACCCTCGCCTGGCCTTCATGGGGAGTCTGTAGACGGAGCCAGAGCCTGGAGGCACTTCATTGTTGGTTGTACCGAGGCTCAGCTCTGCATGCCATACTTGACCCCAAATTTATTGACAACATTAGGATTTTGTCAATGGTACAGGACTTCCAATTCTAACCCCTCAGAATTCAATATTAATTCAACTGTGACCAAGCTCATCTCCAAAAGATTAAAGCTGAAGGTCACAAAGCAAGGTTAGGGGAAACGAGTAAGGGTTCCAGGTTTCCCAGAGTTTATGGCTAAGGCTGGTAGTGAAGCTTCAGATGCAGAGAGTCCTCGATTCGAGGAAGTTGGTGGTGAAGAAGCCGCACCCGAAGCTGCTAGCAGAGCAGGTAAGGCTCCTCTTGAGGAAGAGGAAGAAGAAGAATATCGCGATACGAATTTTAAGTGAAAGCGGAAGAAGCCAGAGTTGAAGGAGCCTGCTCCTAAAGAATTCACCAAGCAAAAGGCTACTCAGAAAAACCTCGTAAGAAGCAGGTGGTAAAGAAGGCTCACTAAGAGACTTGAAAAGCTTCCGCTGCTGCAGCGAGTGAATCGATAGTGAAAGTCCTGCCTCCTTTGATTATCAGGTTGCCTTGTCAGAAAGAGACTCCGAAGGAGCCTGCTCAAGTTCCAGATAATCTTGATTTTCTTCGCGTCATTTTCCTTCGTCCCCTTTTTTTTGTTTCTGCGACTAATTGCTTTTTTTTAATCTTAGATGTTGGTAAGGAAACTCTGGGTAAAGGCGAGGGAAAACTCGATGATCTCTTCACCTATAAGGAGGGGATGAAGCGACTTATTTTGTCTTCGAAGGCCCTGGGACCAAGAGCTAAATGTGGGGCCTTTCGATGGAGCTGCTATCATTTTGGAGAAGGAAACTACTGCCATTATCCCGGAGGACAAATTCAAAGATGTAGATCATGGATTTCCCTGAAGGAAGGCAATCGATTTTTGAGTCCCCTGTCGGAGAACCAGCTACTGAGAAGGCGCCTTTTGAAATTGCACTAGGAGACTGGCCAAGGCCAAGTAGTAAAGTGGATTCCTCTCCCATCAAGAGGTATTTAGCAGAACCTACTATTATAGTGGTTACTTCCCACATGAAGACTGTTCCTATTGTGACGGTTAGCACTGGGATGACTACCGCTGTCACCTCAACCCCTCTAGGTAATGATTTAGCTTACAACTTTGTATATGTTGTTATTTTTTTTTTTGACTCCAAAGCCTCTTTTGTAGGAACCTTAGGGCTGACCGTTCCCATTGCGGGGTCGAGGTTATCTCGAGAGGAGATAACTGCTCCATCATATTGGACAGTGTGGGGGTCAACATTCTCTATCATAGTATTATGCGGCGTCAATTCACTTCTACTGGCAATTTGATAGTGGCTGACGAGGCTGCATCCACAGCTTCTGCCACATTAATCGTAGAGCAGCCTGGATTTAGCTTAAGACTATTAGCGAGCTAGTTTCTGCTCCTTCCACATCTCCAGCTTTGGTTACTACAGGTTTGGTAATGATTACGAGTCCGTGCTTTCCAGCGCTGGTGGTTGAACCAGGACCTATGATCACCAGTCCTACTTCTCTGGTAGCCTGCGGGCTCGTCTCCATGAGTACCCCTCCATGGTCACTGCCTATCTCTTCTGCTCCGCTGACGGTTACCCCCGCGACACCTTCAACCATTGTGACCACTAAACTCATTGAGACTTCCTCTATGAAGGTTACTCGCTCACCTGGAGTGATAGAGGTAGAGAAGGAGTTTGTGGCAGAGATGGTTGACACCTTCTACAAGAGTTTGAAATGATGCATTTCTCTGGTGTTGAAAGGTTCGACCGGTCCTTTTGAGTTTCTGAAGGTCGTCCTTACTCGGAACATCGAGACCATCTGAGACTTTTGGGGAACTAACTGTCTTTTTGAAGTTGATAGTGGAAGATCTCGAGAAAGATGTGGGCGAGTGGCGTTGCCTAAATAGCTCGAATCTATCGTTACTTGTTGAAGAGGAGGTCAAGCGTCTTTTCGACCATATGCACACGACTTACATAGAGGCGCAACAAGCATTGGAAGAAGAGTCTTAGGAGTTGAAATCCCTGGTGGCTGAGAAGATTAAGATTGTTGACACGATTGATGATTCCAACAATGCTCTCGCTGACGCCAATGAGCAGCTTGAGAAGGTGGAAGCAATGATTAAAAGGGCCAATCTCCTCATATTTGGAGCTGGGCCAGTACGTGCGGAGGAAACTACTCAGCTTGAACAACTGAATGCCCAGAGTGAGCAGGTTCTCAAACTAGAGGTGGAGAAGAAAGCGATGATGGCAGAAATACAAGCTCGCTTGGCTTAGCTGGCAAACATTGACCCAGAAGATCTGAGATCACAGGCTTTGGTTAAGGCGGAAGAGAGTAGGAAACAAAAACTGTCTTCTCTTGAGAATAAACTCCTATCATACGAGAGATCATTTTAATGTATCTTCTATGTAACTCTCTTTTTAATTAACAAAATATTTACCTTTGACTCATTTGCTTCTCTTTATATCTTCCTCTGTGTGCTCATGTAAAGGAGATTTATATTACCTATAGGTAATATAAATCTCTCGTAAAGGAGAACATAGTAAGCAAGTTCTTTTGCAAGAACTAAAGGGGGTGAAAATTCACCAAGTTGGGTTTCTGAAGAAATTACAAATGTGACTGAAATTATTCAGAGGTTAAGAACAGATAAAGTCAGTCAAACATAAAAATCCATTGGGGATTAAAAGAGGGTAGAGTTAGAAATCCATTAGAAATCACTAAATTTGAAAAATTTAAAGTCCGGTGATCGTCAGTTCAGAGGTGATAAATTGGGCATAACTGATTAGAGATCAATAGACAAGGAATTTTGTCATTCAGAGGTGACGAACTGGACATAACGACAAAGAAGGGCAAAATTTGGACAATCAGCAGTTCAGAGGTGACGAACTGGACATAACTGATAAATTACCAAATAAGGAATGTTTACTGTTCAGAGGCGGCAAACTGGACATAATAGTAAACAAAAAAGTGAGACTTGGCTAACTATCAGTTCAGAGGTGATTGACTGGTTATGACCGATTGAGAAGCCACCAAGCTCAAAATTTGTCATTCAGAGGTAACAAATTGGACATGATGACAAAATAAAGTTGAACCCGATTTTAAGAACCCGTCTGTTCAGAGGTGATAAACTAGACATGATAGACTAGGACACACTAAGCTCTAAATTCGCTACCAGAGGTAGTCATATTGACTTAGCAGCTAGCTCACTAGGGACTGTAAAGGTGAATTGGATCTGGGCACCAGTCGGTTCAGAAGTAATATGGACATGACCAACTAAGAGACACCAGGCTCGCAATTTGCTATTCAGAGGTAGTCGTATTAACATGACAACAAGAACTCTCTGGCCCTGATGGGAAAAGGAGAACAAAGTTATGGACTCATCTGTTAAGAGGCGTTAAACTAGACTGACAATTTGAGTACCATAAAAGGAGAGATCTAGGCATCCATCGGTTTAGAAGTAATATGGACATAACTGATTGAGAGTTGCTAGACTCAAAGTCCTGCCATTCATAGGTGACAAACTAGACATACAATAAAGGAGTAGTCTTTACTGGACTGGAAGATGAGATTTGGCTATCTGTCGGTTTAGAGGTAATATGGACATAACCAATTGAGAAATCACCAAGCTCAGAATTTGTATCGTTTAAAGGTGACAAGCTAGACATAACGGTAAAAGAAGTGATTCTGCTAGGAGAAATAGGATTTGATTGCGAATTTCACGGGAAATTGGTATTTTCTTGGGAAATCATTTGGAAGAAATTATCAGAGGTATATTGTTAATGTGACAACCAGGAAAGTCCATTGGGGAATTTAAAAGGAAAAATAGACTTCGAGAGAAGTCCACCAAAAACTCGCTGGAGAGTTAGAAAATGAATCCCATAAGAGTTTATATGTCAGGTAATCATTAACGTGACAAAAAACTCTGTGGGGAATTTGGTAGGGAAAGGATTATTCCCTAAAATATTGTCAGAGGTAATCATTAACGTCACCACCAGATTCCTTGTTGGGGAATTTGAAAGGAGATTTTTTCAAAAGTGCTCATGACAACTGCTCTGCTTGGGGATTATGAAAGAAACTTGTGAGAGGTGTGATGTTAACTTGATAAGGATTCATTTACAGTTAGAGGTGTTTGAACATAACAGCAACTTGAGTGGATTTCGATCTGCCGGGGATGTTGATTTTATCCGCTGGGGAATTATCAGAGTCCACTATCAGAGGTTTAATGTTAACATGAAGGTTTGACTTGTGATTCAATTCGTTAGGGAAAATGAATATTATTTTGTGTGGTCTTACCATCTATGGACAGAAATTGTAAGAGATTTTGAAGGGGAATCAAATGGGATCAGGTCCCTTAGGATTTTTAGCAAATCTTCAGCTGTCAACAATTTGGTAGGCCTTTACCAGGTAATGTTTGAGTTGGGCTAGCCTTGCTATTCTCCTCGGCATGATGAGTTATCGAGAATTTCTACTGGACTTAAGAGCCAATATTTTTCTCTTTTCTTAGCCGTTTGAGGGTGTTGGATTTTGATAGTGACAAAGCTAATACTCTGCTAGCTTCCGTTTACTAGCCCAACTCTGTTGAGGACTAGACTGTGTTCTCATGCACTGTTCATCTTGATCAGCTTCTTATATGCTGATTAGAACTCTTAACTATCTTCTTATGTGCCGACTGCTGTCGATCGATGAGGACTATTATGCTCGTGTTGAGCAGGAACATAGTTGACTGCTGTCGATCAGTGAGGACTATTATGCTCGTGTTGAGCAGGAACATGTCGACTGCTGTCGATCGATGAGGACTATTATGCTCGTGTTGAGCAGGAATATAGTCGACTGCTGTTGATTGATAGTTCCATTGTAGGGGGAATATATCCGATGTAAGCATCCTATATACTTGACCAATGGCCAGAGGTTTAATGTTAATATGATCACAACGAGTTCTTATCTGATCAGAGGTGAGGTGTTAACGTGATCAAGGATAGTATTTTTTTTAGGAATTTTCATTAAACAACGTCATGAGTATATCACCGTCTGAAGTTGTTAGGCGATAGGCCCTGTTTGAGTAGACTGTTTCTATCACGAATGACCCTTCCCATTTGGGTTGAAATTTGCCTTTAGTTTTATGTGTCACCTCTTGTGCTTCAGAGTTAAAGAGGCAATGGAGCAAGACATCGTCATATTAGCGTCTGTAGAGTGTCTTTACTATCGGATCATAGTAAAGGCGGAGAGACCTTCATCGGATAGAAGCTGCTTCCTTAGGGTAGTCTGATAATATATCATGCAAAGCATAATCAAGGAAGGGAACTACTGATCTTGAGGCTCGAAGCCTATTGAGGTGGCATGGACTTGATTAGTTTCTAACACATGCTTCGGGCAGACGAGGCGTCGAGCGACCACCATAAAATGATAAGTTGGGTCAATGGGTAAGGCCAACATAGCTGCCAGCGCGGCCAAAGCATCTTTGGAGGCGAGATACAAGACTGATCTAGAAGCCTTTGAATGTATTAGCCAACTGAATGACTGCACGATGATAAGGTATGAGGTCTTCATGGCGGACCTCATATTCACCTTTAACTTGGTTGATGATCAACTTGGAATCACCATAAGCTTCAAGATATTGTATCCCCATCTGTTGAGTGAGGTGGAGGCCAATGAGCAAAGCATTGTACTGAGCTACGTCATTAGAACAAGGCTCTGTTAATGAGAATGCATGAGGAGAACATGATCCTGGGTGAGACAAATACCACCCGCACTCCGGCGATGATCTTGCCTTTTGGTCCGGTTCTTGATGCGCCATCAAAGAACAACTGCCATACATCATCGCTTGAAGTTATGTTGACTTCAATAACTTCATCAGAAATATCTTCATGTAGTTCTGAAGATTCTGAAACTGGGTGAGCTTCCAGGAAGTCCGCGAGAGCCACCTTTGATGGCCTTCTGAAGTACGAAGGTCATATCATATTGGGACAATAACATGGCCCAATTAGCCAATCTGCAGTTCAGGAACTTGGCTTTGTCATAAGTTTTTTAAGAGGATTGACTCTTGAGTTGACATGAATTGTTCGCCTGACTAAGTAATGCCTCATCTTTTGGATGGCAAAGACAAGAGGGAGACACTCCTTTTCAACCAAGTTGTAGTGACTTTCTGCACCAATTAAGGTTCTGCTGAGATAATAGATAGCCTGCTCGATGCCTTCATCATTTTTCTGTGTAAGCAAAACCCCTAAAAAAATGGTCCATGACCCTTACATATAGTAAGAATGATTTCTCCGCAATAGGAGATACTAGGACTGGAGGCTTAGTGAGGTATGTTTTGATATCCTCAAACGCATTTTGACAAGCATCATTCCAGATAAAAGATACGCCTTTCTTCATTAGGCGCTTGAATGGTTAACAGTGACCCGACAGGTTTACAATAAACCTTGGGATGTAAGCCAACCTGCCTTGAAGATCTCGAAGTTCTTTTATATTCTTTGGAGGCTGTATGTCCTGAATAGCTTTGATCTTGTCCAGATCAAGATAAATTCCTCTGGATGTGACAATGTATCCCAGGAACTTGCCACTTGAAACTCCCAAGAAAGACTTTGTCGGGTTCATTTTTAGCTGGTGAACCTACATGTGATCGAACATTGTTCTTAAATTGTGAGATGTCTGTTCTTGTTGCGACTTTTGATTGCAATGTCATCAACATAACACTCCACTGTCTTTTGCAAATGATCACGGAAAATTGTGCTTAATGCACGCTGGTAGGTGGCACCTGCGTTCTTTAAGCCAAATGGCGTAACCATATAGCAAAACACACCTAACGGTTTTTAGAATGATGTATGCTCTCATCATCGGGTATATCTTGATTTGATTGTACCCTGAGAAGTTATCTATAAATGACATCCTTTTGAAACCACACGTGTTGTCAATCATGACATCCGTGATGGGTAACGGAAATTCGTCTTTAGGACAAGCTATATTAAGATCACGAAAGTCAACACAGACTCAGATCTTTCCGTTCTTTTTGAGGACGGGCACAATGTTAGCAACCTAGTCTAGGTGCTGTTCCTCTCGAATGAAGCCTCATTCGATGAGTTTCTAAACCTCGACTTCAATTACCTCCATGACATCAGGTCAGAACCGTCGTTGTTGTTGTTTGACTGGCTTAGCATCTGACTTGATGTTGAGGTGATGCATCGCCACCTGAGTGTCGAGGCCAGGCATATCTTCATAGTTCCACGCAAAGACATCTATACTCCTTTATCAAGACTATAAGGTCTTGCTTCTCATTCAGCGATAAACTTTCGCTTATAAAGATGAGCTTCGGGTGCTTTTGATCATTTGAATCACTTTATCTTCTATAGGAGGGTCATGTTATTCAAAACGCTTCTCCCATTGAACATTTAATTGTTGAGCCCAAGGATCAGTGTTGAATGGCCCAATGTTCTCTCCTGGTTCCACCTGACTAGTCGAAATCATGTTGACGAAGAGTTTCTTGAAGGCAACCCCCATACTTACATCGGATTCCCAACCTGATGAATACGATAAATTTGATGGCAGAGGCTTTTCAGATTCTAAATCCGATTCAACGGATGGGTGGTGTATCCCAACCCCCTGCGAGTCTGATCGTTGTAGTTGGCCGACTTTCCTTTTGGTGCAAAAGGTTATAGAGGGATGCGTCGTCCTCTTTCAAAGTTCAGGCTTTGCCTCGCTGTAAATCGTATCCCATTTCTTTCATCATATGGTGCGTTGACTGTGCATAGTGAAAGAATTGTGGGGGCTCCAAATCTTCATCCGAGTTGTTGGATGGAGTAATCCAATGTTGGACTCTACCAAATATAATAGGTGACTGGTCCTTCTTAGAAGAGGGGACTAGACATACAGACCCATCATTTTCTTCTATATGCATGCATGCCTTTGATATAGGCAGAGGCATGTGTAGGGGGTTCATGTCAATATGACTATTTACATCATCACCGCACAAGGAATAATCAAAATTGATATTTTCATTAAGGACTCATTCGTCGCCATTATCGGCGGAGTTATTATAATCAGGATCATCCAGATATGCTATAATCATTTACTCATAAAAAGAAATCGTTGGATCTTCTCCTGATTCTGAGTCTGCCTTGTTGCCACTATCGATGTCATCTGGCAACGATTTTTTTTATCACTTTACTATTCTCTTTATAAAGTAGGGAATCAGTGAAGTAGTTTTCCCTTTGAATGTTACATTGCTGTGAAGGCCGTCCTCTCGTTGCCTCGTCGTTCACATATTTGAAGCATTGATGGAGTGTGGAAAGCATAATCCAGTTAGCATGGATCCAAGGTCACTCGAGTAAAAGGTTGTAGGACGTGTCGGCGTCAATGACGTAGCACGCCACTTCTAATTTCAAGTCTCTGATTAGTCTCTAAAATTGTATATTTCATACATCTTCACAGTTATTTAATATTAAATCTTGTTAATAATACATCTCTTGCATATTTCTAGGTCCATGACATGAAATGAGGAAGAAGACCCAAAATTACCATTTAATTAGTGATTAAAAGCCTACATGAATAGCCATTGACTTTTGAGGGCGGTTTTGTCAAAACCAGGTGCCCAAATCCGAATTCAGGAGGTACACCCAACAGGGGGACAAGAAGGGGGAGCGTACAACAGGCGGCGCCGCGCACACGGCTCTAGAAGAGTCACAAAAACGCAGCAAAAGTCGCATTGAGTCGCGTGTCAAGATTTGACGCGCGGCTCCGTACCTGTACCCTGGTGCTCTCTTTCGCCTATAAAATCCCTGGGATTTCCAGAACTCAGGGAGGAAAAGTTTTGAGGAGTTTTTTTAGTTACAGTGTAGTTTAGAGTAGTTTCTTCTTCTTAGGGTAGTTTAGATTAGTTCTTCTTCTTCTTCCTCTTTGTATTTTTCATTGCTTGTAGATCTTGTAATAGGAAAGAGAGTAGTACATGAGTGAAAAGTACGAGTGCTTGTAATGGAAGGTGACAATCTATGAAAGATACTCTCTTTATCTCTCCTTATTCTCTTCTCTCTAACTCCTTTTACATGTTTAACTAATTTTCTCTCATGGTAACTAACTACTAACCACTAACTTGCTAACTTCTTACTTGATAATCCACATGAATTTAATAGTCTCTACTTGGCCTTGCTCTTGCAAGAGCCATTGATGGCTCAAGATGATGGATTCTAACACTCTAACATCCTAACTCTCTAACAAGCTAACATTACTTTATTCCATACTTACTCTTATTTAGTTTTGATAGTTTAAGTGTAGCTTGCATTTGTTTGTTGAGTTTAGATGTGATGAGTTATCTTATGGGTCATGCTTTGAAACGCTGTTGAATCAAAGACTAGTGATGGCCAAGGATACATGTGAGGCAACTATCACTAAGAGGTTAGCATAATTAGTGGAACCATTAGTAGTTAGTAGGCATGAGTTTTCTTTCCATTTTACTTTGTTTTAGAAATATATCAAAACTCACAAAATCATCTTTTCTATGTCTCCCACTTCTTCGTGTTGCACCGTACTCTTCTCTTTCCACTTTTTATTTTATTTTCTTTTGATTCTTTAAAGCATTGAAGAAACATTAACGCACACGTGAACATACCGGTAAAGCTTCTATCGCTTACTGTCCCTGTGGATTTGACCCGTTTAGCCTCAATGCTATAACGGAAGTATCGAGGAAGCCAAAGCACATACATACTTTAAACATTGATTTTTCAAAACATACACTTTTTATGCGCGGTTTTCCCCTGACCAAAATTTGGCGCCATTGCCGGGGATGAGAACGGTTTGATTTCACATTTTTATTAACTTTTCTTCTTTATTTTTAGTGTGCAGGACAAATTTTTAGCATTACAGAAGTCCACATTTGCTTTTGTGTGGTTGGATAATTTCTTGTATATTATATATTCTGCTACTACTTATGGTTTATATTACCTGTGCACTATAATAATTTTAAGAAGTAAAATACAATAATCGGATGTTTTAAAATGCTTTAGACATTTTCATCTAGGCACATGTCAATTTTCTTTCCAATTTACTATAGTTTATTCTTCTGTTGTTGTGATCTTGACAGAGGTGTACATATTGCATAGCATATAGTTAGGACAAACACGTGGGTGATTTACTCTATTTGTGCGCTCATTCTTACCTATATTGCACACTTGCACGAATTGAACTTAAGGGCAAAACCCAATACAATATAAGGTGGGGAAGTCATTACCCTCCCTTAACCCAAAAATCACCTCCCCACTCACACAAGTCAAGCCTTAATAAAATTTTTTAGACGTTAGCCCCTAGGGACATCTTAGACTCATTTAGGAGATTGACCTCAAGGGAAAGTTGTTAGAGTTTGACTCTTGTCAAATCGGTGTCTAAGGTTGAGATTGAAGGCAAAACCTTAAAGAACAGTGGTTTGGTATAATTAGGCCCGTTGCTCCGGCACGGATACCTCCCACTGATCTTGCCCCTACCTGGCCGATTAACTCGTGGTCAGTTCTGACAATGTACCCCCCATGGACAGTCTAACCAGTTAGGAGTCGTCTAGGTCTAAGTCAACTCTAGCATAGGCTTATTTTCTTTTTCTTTTTCTTTATTTGTTTATTTGTTTGTTTGTTTTTTGTAAATTATGAAATAGATTTTAACAACAATAATTTTTTCAATCATAATATGAATCCATATTTCACCCCGACCTCATTTGACTCGGATAACTCCGACCATGCTATGTACAATATGAACCAACCATATATGTCAGATTAGGATTATCCGGCTTAATATGACCCATATCCCGAATTCTATGACTATAATTTTTAAAATAATTTTCACTATTCACAGAGTTCATCAGGATTCGCCTCCCTCGAGTCAAATTTTCAACCACCTTGTCCATAATTTTCATTCCCTGATTTGGATTCTTATCCTACTTTTTCTGTCCCACCAACCAAAGAAAAATCTAATTTAGAAAGGAGTATGGAAGCCATGCTTGAGTCCCAATAACAAATTCAAAATTTGCTCAATTCACAATCCTTCCTAAATCAAACTCTATATACTCTTTTTTTAGAACATCCAATTGTAGAAAAATCTGAGCTAGAAAAACGTTTGGAAGTCTATTGTGAAATGGCGCAACAAATTCAAAATATGTTGGACTCATCATCTCAACCAAATTTCAAAAGTCATGCTCATCTTTTCTAGTCGTACCAATTCAAAATGAACAACCATCATTCTTGAACTTGAGTATAGAGCTCTTGCATGAGTCTGAGCAACAAACTCAATATCTGATAGACTCACAATCTCACCACAATTTCCAAAATCAACTTCCATACTCACCTTTTCAAGAAGAACCAATTGCAAAGAGTATGGAAGACATGATTCAGACTCAAAATTTTGTTACCCGGCCTATCAGTAGGTTAGACTCTATAATGAGCGAATTAATCAACGAGAGCGAGAAAAGTCTTTCTTGTCAACTTTTGACCAATCCTTATATCCTTAACTCTATCGATTAGTCCTAAGAATCATGTTATTTTGGAAACGCAGATTCAATTTCAGAATGCACATTTGAACTTGACCAAGCTCCAAATTATGAAAGTCGTCTTAACATTCTGGCAAGTTATCCCTTTTCTGAAATTGAAATTGAAAATGAATGTTATCCCGAACCTTATGTTAGTGATTCCATTTCACTTTTAAATTTAATAATGATTCCGGTATCTTTACCAGATTTTTTCTCTATTCCGGAGTAAACCTTGAATCTTGAACCAGTACACTGTGAAATTGAATCACCAATATCGTCTGATCACACTTCATTGATGGGAAAAGTGTGTGAACATCAATTCTTTGGTTTAGACCCTATTTTTGAACCAATTTTGACTCTCACTGTTGAATCTCAACTGGATCTGAGTCAAATTCCCGAGTCGATATCAGTTTTTTTTCTTGTTCCATTTGAGTCCAAATAAATCATCTCCCAAAATAACACTTCATTGTTGGACAAGGATATTGAAAAAAATGACTCAGTAATTATTTTTGAAAATTGAAAATTAGATGGGGGTAATTTTTTCAATAAGATCATATAGTTCTCCAACATTTTACTGGGTCGTATTAGAGAGGTCACTAGTAGGTTCCTGCAAGATCTACATTTTTTGAATTGGGCCGCATTTCGTGGACCAATTAGACCACCACCAAAGCTACCACCATGAGGTAATTTTTCTTCCCTTTCTATTTGTTTCATGTATATACACATTCACGATGCACTGAGGACAATGTATGAGATAAGTGTGGGGGAGGGTTTACTAATGTAGGTTGCTTTAAATTTTCTTTCTTTTACACTTCTTTTTAGAAATTTTTTAGATTTTTCTTTTGTATAAAAACTATTTTCTTTTCTTTTTACAAAACTTTTTGAAATAAGAGAAATAGTTTTGATTTATTTTTAAGAAAATTAAGATTATCTTAGAAATTAGGAAGACCTAAAATTATGAAATTTTAAATTTAAGAGAAATGTTTTGATTTATTTTTAAGAAAATTAAGATTATCTTAGGAATTAGGAAGACCTAAAATTATGAAATTTAAAAAGAGTCAAAATAAAATTTCTTGTTTAAATTTAAGATAAGGAAGTAAGATTGGAAAGATACTTTGATCTTGAATTTTTCGCCTTAGATTTATGCACTTCATGTTGGCCCGGAGGCTTTCCTCTCTAGTTTTGATGATGATTAACTCATGTAGTTATGTTTACTAATAATCTTGTGATTTTAGTTTCAGATCATTTAGCAAGATATTAGTTGGTGATTGCTTCAACAAGATGAGTTTGGAAGCCTTCACATGGTGATTCCCGTGCCCGAGCATCAAGATCATACCTTTGCACTTGGTGGATCACGGTTTGAGACCGAGTCAACTTGAAGATGAAGATCATCAAGAAGACTTAGGTATCCTAGTTTTAGTTTAGTGTGTTTTTAGATCCATGTGTAAAGATAAGAATAGTTGATATGCTCAAGTGCACAACACACACAAGTTTATGTTTGGATTTGGTTTTCATGAATAGATTGATCAAAACAAGTTTAAATAGTTTATATGTATAATAGATGTACATGCATGCTTAAACTTCCTATACAAACTTATTTTGACTTTCCTATTCATGTATTGAAAAATCAAAGTTTGATAAAATACATGTTTTGGTTTTTGGTAAAAATGTTAAAACACAAAAAGTTCAAATTGCTTGATATTTGAGTTAAAACTTTTATCACATGTTTATATATCAATGCAAAATGTTAAAACTATTTTTGGGGATTTTTAGAAGTTTTTATAAGATTTTTAGAAATATTTTTAACATATTTTTCAGACCCAGAACTGTGCTGACAGGCCAGGTCGGCCGACCGGACGGTCGACCGAACCAAGGGCAGTCGACCGTTGCGGTCGACTGACGTGCACAGCCCTGTGCACGTTTGTCAGACACAGGGCCGGTCGGCCGGTCGGCTGACCGTATCAGAGAGCCTTGCTCTCTGTATCTGGGCGGTCGACCGAGCGGTCGACCAGAGCAGAGAAGTCTGCTCTCTGTATCTGGGCGGTCGGCCGTGCGGTCGACCGGATAGCCCCAACGGTCATATTTCTGACCGTTGGCGGTCGGCCGGCCAGCCGACTGCAAGCCTGTCGGCTGCCAGATCAGCATAACGGCTAGTTTTCTTTTGGGCCTATAAATACCCCATCTCTTTGGGGATTTTGACAAGATTTCAAGAGCCAAAATTTCTCTGATATCTCCAGTGTTTTAAACAAGTTTTCAAAAGAGTTTAAGTGCCAAAAAGATCTATCTTTATTTTGTTTTAGGTTTTTGGAAAAATCAAAGGAAATAGAATTTTGGGAGATTTATGTTTGTTCTTCATTTCCATTATCTTCAAGAGTTTTCCCAAGATTATTTCTTTGAGTTTTTGTTTTCCAAAACACCTAGTTTTTCCACTTGAGCTATATCTTCTATCCTAATCTATTTAGGATCTTTGTTTTGTGGAAAAGAGATTGTTTGAGGTTGTTGAGCCTCCAAGTTGTAAACACCCTTGCTTTTGTTGTATCCCTCTTTGGTAGAGGTTGATCGGGTGATTGGTTTGCTCCCTCTTTGGTAGAGGTTGAGGATTGTGTTTGCTCCCTCTATTGTGAGCTGGAGTTGGTTTGTACATCCCTCTTCGGTAGAGGTGATTTGTTGTTTGGCTGCGGGCCTACCCCTCGGTTGTGAGGCGGTGTTTGAGAGAGGAGTTCGGTACTCCTATTGTTGTAACAAATCCTCCTCGGTGGAGGTTCCCTCGGTGGGAGATAGTGGATTGGAAATCCTTCTCGGTGAAGGCGGGGACGTAGAGCTAGGGGCTCGAACCTCGAAACATATCTTTGTGTTTGCGTTTGATCCATTGTCTCTTTAACTCTCTCTCTCTTTTATTTGTGCATAGCATTATTCATATTGCCATATCATTCATACTTGCTTGCATTTGAGCGTTGCATATTTCATATTGCTTATCATCCTTATATGCTTGGCTTGTTGTTTGTGTGTGCCTCACTTGTACTTAACCACAAGAGCTTCATATATCACCTTAACCCATATCTAGGGGAATCAAGAGGAGTTAGTCCAGAGCCTTTCACGGGGAATTCGGCTACACTTGTGTATTGTATTAAGTGTGTTGCAAATTTGTTTTAAGCTTCCGCATTTAGCGCATTTAGTTTCTAAATTAGCATCATCACCTATTCACCCCCCCTCTAGGTGATTTACAATTGGTATCAGAGCCTACGCTCCTGATACTTAGGCTTAACATCCTAGGAGTGAGATCCTTGTTTGCTAATCTACATTTGCATTTGCTTGTTTGCACACATATAGTTTGGACCCATGGACTTCATGACCCCACCTATGTTTGACCCTTCCAACATCATTGTTTGGAAGATTTAGATGTCCGTTTATTTATAAACCCTAGGACATAAGGTTCACCTTGCCATTACCAAGGAATCCTTCCTTAGTGATAGCAAGCATATAGAGGCTAATGCACAATCCCTAAAGGCCATTAGAAGCACACTTCCTAAAGAATATCTTTTGCTTGCTTCTAACTTTGATTCCGCATTTGCAGTGTGGAATATGTTGACAACCACCACCACCTCCAAGCTTCAATTGCCTATCCAACAAGAAGAGGAATCTAGTGGAGATGAATCCGAGCCACAACAATGCTATACGGTCTAAGGGAATGACTCCCTTGAGGTATACTCGGAAACTCAACTAGATAGTTTTGATTCTAGTGATGAATTTGTTGATGCCCATGCTTTGAATGAAGAACTTTCAATAGTTTGTGAAAAATTAATAGAAAAATATAAAATTTTGAAAAAGAAAAGTCTAGGAATTGAAAAAGAAAATAAAAGTTTGCATTCTAGACTCGACAAGGTTTTGCAAGAGAAGGTTGAGGTCTATAATGAAAGGGATTCATTGAGATCTCAATTAGACCTTGCACTAAAAGAAAATGAATTTTTAAAATCTAAAAATGATTGCCATGTTATTTTGAAGAAAAATGAAAACTTGTCTTCAAAAATTGATTTTGTTTTAAAAGAGAATGTTGCTTTGAATTGTCTTCAAAAATTGATTTTGTTTTAAAAGAGAATGTTGCTTTGAAAAACAAAATAATTTCTATTTCAAATGATTTAGATGTTTGTTTAAAGAAAAATGAGTTTTTGAAAAATAAGATTGATTCCCATGTTTGCCATGCTAGGGTAGTTTCACCTAGATCACCCCTTGCATGCTTCACTTCTTCTTTGATTAAAAATGATATAAATATTTTGAAGAAGAGTGTAGATTGTTTGGGCTCCACTTTGAGCCAATGTGTTGTGGGCCATACACGATTGGAATCTTTGTTTCGAAAGAAACAAGTTCCACCTATGCATGCACACCCATCACGGCATACACATGCTCCTCACGGACACCATCACACTATGTATGCTCATGTGTACACTTGTACACATTGTGGACGTAAGGGCCACCTTGCTAAATTTTGTTATGATCGTATACATGTTTCTAATTTAGCAAATAAATTTGTTTGGGTTAGAGAAGGAACTAACCCCCATGGACCCAATAAGATATGGGTACCAAGACCACCCCTCTTGTTTATGATGTAGGAGTGGGCTCTCGCATGACGTGAGAGTTGATGGTACCTTGGAGTGGATGCGTTCCGAGCTTCATGGAAATCAATTGGATGCATCACTTTCAAGGGAAGTTTGGTGGAGAGGACCACCATGTTTTGGAGACAAGGAAAGTTGCCTTCTAGGTTTTGGTAACGATTCCTGACTCCTAATTATTGTTTACATGCTCTTCATGTTCATTATTTATAGCATGTTTTGTTGTTTATAGATTATTATGATAATGCCATGCTTATTAGATCCTTGACATGCATGTATAGCCCTTTTGAGACACCCATGTTTAATATGGACTATTATTTTAGTGTTCTCACCATTTGTTTAGCTATCATGTTTATCATAGGTTTAATAACATGTGGATTTTCTTAATAATCATGTTTATGTTTATCATGATGATTTATATCTTATTTTTATGCTTCATGATTTGATTACATGTTTAGATGTTAGTTTTCATTAGAACTAGTATATATACTTGTACATATAGTGGGCCACAAATAAATCTATATATGTTTGTGCTTGAATGCTTGTTTGTTCCCATTAGATGTGCTAGTATAGTCTAGTTTTGATGATTCATACATTTTAAACTTGTATTCCCATTTTTGGATTTATTTTATGATCATGTGTTTATATTTAACTTCATGTATATGTCCATTTTATCCAAATTATTGTTATACATATACATCCTTTGAGCCACGTGCCTTAATGCATATATCTTTGTGGACTCATTGTGTTTGGATATGTATGTATACTTTAGTTTGTATAGGACATACATATACCTTGAAGATTAAATAGTTTTGATGATTTTCATGTTTTCATGTTTCAAGGAATATTGAGCTTATTGTCTATCTTTCATGATTATGATCTTCACATTGTATTTGTACACTCACATTTATTGTTTACTCATGTGTTTGTTTTCATGAGTCATATTTATGCTTAATTGAATTAGAGTGTTGACTATCATGTGGATTTCATGTTTCATGAAAAATAATTTTGTTTTATTCCTTACTTGAAGGATTTTGTACTAGTTTACAAATTTTTCATATAACTAGTTACGGTATTCTTCATTTTGGTAGAGTTTTCAAACACACTTTATTTTTCAAATCTATTTTTTTGAAAACCCCTACCATTCAAGGGCGGTTGGATGGGAGATCATGCTCATGTATGCTTTATATTGAAAATTATTTTAAACTTGAACATGGTTGGGTGGTAGTTATATGATGTATACACTTGATCATTATTGTTGTTTCAATTGGTATCATTGAATTCTTTCAATTGGTATCAATTTGACTTTTATTGTATACTCATATATTTTCATATATGTATGCTTGCATTTCAAAGAATATCAATTTCAATTGGTATCTCATTTCAAGCTTACGCATTGTTTTTTTTGGTATTTCATAAAGGGGGAGAAAATTCGATTTTCATATTTACAATTGGTATTTGTATTTCCACTCCCTAGCTTTATGATAGAAAATAAAAATTTTAAATTGATATCATATACTTAAAAAGAAAAATACTCTCTTTTGATATCAAGATGTTTATTTGAATGTTTTAAAATTTAGTATCTCAAAATTTTGTTTAAAAAAAAAAGAATAAAATACAAAAGTTTTTGATGTGTATTGCCTATATGCAAGGAGAGATTAACATCTCTTCTACATATAGATTCATGATGAGTGTATCTTGTATTGAAGAGCTTGACAACCTCTTCTTTATGTGGTACACGTGTGTAGGGGGAGCTTCACATCTCCTCTTATGCATTGCATAGTGTATGTTATGTGAATTAGGGCTTGTCATCCCTCCTTCATGTAATATATCTATGTAGGGAAGCTTCACATCTTCCTCTTCATGAATGTATATAGCATATACAATTTATTGATCTATGTTTACTTTCAATTGGTATCAAGATGTTACTTTGACATATTTTCAATTGATTGATTGTCACCCCTATTTGGTTTTGTTTTGTTTTAGACAAAAAGGGGAGAACATTGTCTTTATTAACCCCTTGTTGATTCTTTGTTTCGAACAAAAAGGGGGAGAACAATTTATTGATTTGGTTTTGCTTTTACCCCTTATTGATGATTGTTTCTTTGTATTAAAAAGGGGGAGAAGATTTTATTTTGTTTTGGTTTTTACCCCTTTGTTGATGATTGACAAAAAAGGGGAGAAAGATTTTGGTTTATATATGCATATTTATGATTTGCATATATTAAGTTGAATTTAGTTTAATTTTAATTGGTATCTAGAGCATGTTTTGATTTTGAACATTTCATTGTGTATCTAGAGCCTTTTATTGTTTATGCATAGATATGCATTCATGTTTAAGAGCCTTCATTGCATATTCATTATGTTTACTTGTTTATGCATGAGTTAAGGGGGAGCTTCTTTGAAGCTTAACTTTAATCCATGCATATATAACTCCATGAGTTTTGTCATCATCAAAAAGGGGGAGATTGTTGGCCCGGAGGCTTTCCTCTCTAATTTTGATGATGATTAACTCATGTAGTTATGTTTACTAATAATCTTGTGATTTTAGTTTCAGATCATTTAGCAAGATATTAGTTGGTGATTGCTTCAACAAGATGAGTTTGGAAGCCTTCACATGGTGATTCCCGTGCCCGAGCATCAAGATCATACCTTTGCACTCGGTGGATCACGGTTTGGGACCAAGTCAACTTGAAGATGAAGATCATCAAGAAGACTTAGGTATCCTAGTTTTAGTTTAGTGTGTTTTTAGATCCATGTGTAAGATAAGAATAATTGATATGCTCAAGTGCACAACACACACAAGTTTTATGTTTGGATTTGTTTTCATGAATAGATTGATCAAAATAAGTTTAAATGGTTTATATGTATAATAGATGTACATGCATGCTTAAACTTCCTATACAAACTTATTTTGACTTTCCTATTCATGTATTGAAAAATCAAAGTTTGATAAAATACATGTTTTGGTTTTTGGTAAAAATGTTAAAACACAAAAATAGTTCAAATTGCTTGACATTTGAGTTGAAACTTTATCACATGTTTATATATCAATGCAAAATGTTAAAACTATTTTTGGGGATTTTTAGAAGTTTTTATAAGAGTTTTAGAAATATTTTTAACATGTTTTTTAGACCCAGAACTGTGCTGACAGGCCAGGTCGGCCGACGGACGGTCGACCGAACCAAGGGCCAGTCGACCGTTGCGGTCGACTGACGTGCACAGCCCTGTGCACGTTTGTCAGACACAAGGCCGGTCGGCCGACCGTATCAGAGAGCCTTGCTCTCTGTATCTGGGCGGTTGACCGAGCGGTCGACCGGAGCAGAGAAGTCTGCTCTCTGTATCTGGGCGGTCGGCCGTGCGGTCGACCGGATAGCCCCAACGGTCATATTTCTGACCGTTGGCGGTCGGCCGGCCAGCCGACCGCAAGCCTGTCAGGCTGCCAGATCAGCCTAACGGCTAGTTTTCTTTTGGGCCTATAAATACCCCATCTCTTTGGGGATTTTGACAAGATTTCAAGAGCCAAAATTTCTCTGATATCTCCAGTGTTTTAAACAAGTTTTCAAAAGAGTTTAAGTGCCAAAAAGATCTATCTTTATTTTGTTTTAGGTTTTCGGAAAAATCAAAGGAAATAGAATTTTGGGAGATTTGTGTTTGTTCTTCATTTCCATTGTCTTCAAGAGTTTTCCCAAGATTATTTCTTTGAGTTTTTGTTTTTCAAACACCTAGTTTTTTCCACTTGAGCTATATCTTCTATTCTAATCTATTTAGGATCTTTGTTTTGTGGAAAAGAGATTGTTTGAGGTTGTTGAGCCTCCAAGTTGTAAACACCCTTGCTTTTGTTATATCCCTCTTTGGTAGAGGTTGATCGGGTGATTGGTTTGCTCCCTCTTTGGTAGAGGTTGAGGATTGTGTTTGCTCCCTCTATTGTGAGGTGGAGTTGGTTTGTACATCCCTCTTCGGTAGAGGTGATTTGTTGTTTGGCTACGGGCCTACCCCTCGGTTGTGAGGCGGTGTTTGAGAGAGGAGTTCGGTACTCCTATTGTTGTAACAAATCCTCCTCGGTGGAGGTTCCCTCGGTGGGAGATATGTTGGCCCAAGGTTACAATCACCCTTGTTTAGAGTATTTTGATGATTACAAAACATATTAGTTATTTGTACTAATAACAATTGTTGTTTAAGTGTGTTTCAGGTTTATTATCATACTAGAAGTACTCTCACTCAAATACAAGGTTTTTGGACTCAAGACAATTCAATTTGGGCTCAAGTTGCAATATTGAAGATCAAGTGAAGATAGCCCACCTTGAAGAATAGCCTTGAAGTCTTTTAGAAAGTTTGTAAGTTTAGAATGTTAAAGTTTGAATATAGGAAATTTGGCTCTAGGATTTGCACACACACTTGTTTCAAATATTTCCTATGTTTTGAAAATGATTATTTCTAAGTTTTATGCCTTAGTTTATATATACATGTACCAAAGCTTTATATCTTGAAAATCTTGTTTAAAACATGTGTATAAACTATTTTCTACATAATACTTAGCTATATGTATTTTTAAAATATGTCTCAAAATTTTTTCTAACTCAAAACAGCCCAGTTTTTCAGTTTCAGGCAACATCGGTCGACCGGCCCGGTCGACCGGAGCTGTGTCTGGACATGCACTGTTTGTGCATGTCCGTCGGTCGACCGGACCGGTCGACCGACGGAGAGCATTCTGCTCTCGGGAATTTTCGGTCGACCGGACCGGTCGACCGGAAGAAGGAAACTGTGTTTTCTCCTTTTGGGTCGGTCGACCGACCGGTCGATCGGGAGCCAACGGCTACTTCCAGCTAGGCTGGCGGTCGACCGGACCGGTCGACCGCCAAGCCTGCAACTTAGCAACGGCTCTTTCCTCTTTGGGATTTTCTGAAAAACTGTTTTCTTTTTTCTGCTTTAACAGATTTTTGGAGAGTTGTTGGGGAGCTTTTGCAGGTTGAATTAGGTGTAAAGAAAATGTTTTTAACTTATTTTCAACCCTATAAATAGAGGAGAAGTCTCTCCTTCATATTACTTAGAAAAATCCTCAAGTTTACATTGTTTTCAAAAGAGAAAAGAAAAGAGTTTAAAGCTTTCATTTCAATTCTTTTTGAGCTAGTTTTTCAGTTGTGTTTGATTACTAATATCACTCTACAACTGAAGTTTTCTCACCACACTTCATAGAGCCAAAAATCCTATACTCATTCTAAGTGAAGTTGTAATTGAAGTGAGAGTGTTTGTAAAAGAGATTGAGAAAAAGTGTAGTGATCAAGTTGTGATCACTTTGTTCTTGTAATTCCTTCTTGTGGAGCAACCTCTTCGGTAGAGGTCCTTTGTACTCGGTGGAGCTCGGTGCTCGGTCTTCGGTAGACCAATTGTAAAGGCATCCTCGGTGGATAGTGGAAACCCTTCACGGAGGTGAAGGCGGGGACTAGAGCAAGTGTGCTCGAACCTCGAAACAAATCATCTTGTTTGCGATTGCCTTTGCGTTATTCTTGCTTTCAATTTCTCTTGCTTCATATTGTCTTGAATTATTTGCTTGAGAACTAACCCTCTACTTGTGCAATCTTGTCTTGTTTACTTTACTTGCTATACTTGTTGTGTTACATTGTGTGCATTACATTTCTCATCATCATACTTGTCATTGATCGATCACACCTCAATACAACACGGTTGCATTGCGCACCTCTAACCCATATCTAGGGGAATTGGGAGGAAGGAGTTCAGAACCTCGCAAGGGGTATTCGGCTCTTAGTCGTGTTTTGAGAGATCGTTGCATCACTCATTTAATTAAAGTTTAAAAAGATCATTAGATTAGCATTCACACCTATTCACCCCCCTCTAGGTGTTTTTCAATTGGTATCAGAGCTTGGACTCTAGGATTTGGTTTAACAACCTTAGAGAAGATCCTAATTTGCTAATCATTTCATTCATATTCATATAGTAAAAATGGCCGATGGAATTAAAACCCCTCCTAAGTTTGATGGACTTAACTTTCCCATATGGAAAGTTAAGATGACCGTGTTTTTGCAATCTCTAGGTAGCCGAGTTGCAAAGGCCGTGACTAAGTCCTTTAGTGTACCCCCCGGTGACGAATCCACTTGGTCCGAAATAGAGACTAAGGAATTCGATGCCAATGCCAAAGCTCACTATGCACTTCTTCAAGCCCTAAATGATGATGACATAGCTAGGGTTATACATTGCAAATCCGCATTTGAGATTTGGTCACACTTGATAGTCACTCATGAGGGGACCTCACAAGTAAAGAAGGCTAAGATTGACCTTCTTCGGTCTCAATATGAAACATTTAGCATGCAAGAAAATGAAACCATAGATGATATGGTTACAAGATTTACCAAGATTACTAATGGACTCTCTTCTTTAGGTGAAGATATCAACAATGATCAAAGAGTAAGGAAGATCATCCGGCTCTTCCTCCTTCATGGGAAGTTAAAGCTACAACCTTGAAGGAACTCAACGACAATGAAGAGATGGAGCTCATAGGTCTCATTGGGAACCTCAAAACCCATGAGATGGAAAGGCAAGCAAGGGAGGACATGGCTCCTACCAAGAAGAAGACTATTGCCTTCAAGTGTCAATCATCACACTCCAACGAAGATGATGAAGAAGAAGATGACGAAGAGCTCTCACTTCTAGTCAAAAATGTTCGGAGGATGTACAACAAGGCGAAGTTCCAAGGTAGAAGGAGATGGCAAGGAGGCAAAGAAGAAAGAAAGATCATATGCTTCAATTGCCAAAGACCGGGACATATTGTTGCGGAGTGTCCGGACAAAGCTAAGCCCTCCACTTCAAAGAAGCCATACAAGAAGAAGGCTATGAAGGCAACTTGGGATTCGGAGACCGAATCCGAAGAAGAGATTGACACCGCCAACATGTGCTTCATGGCCAATGAAAGCACAAGCAAGGTAACCCCTTCCACCCCTTTTGATGATGAACTCTCCATGGATGAACTAGGAGAAGCTTTTGTTGAGTTGTCACAAAATTATGATTTCTTAAAGAAAAAGTATTTAAAAATGAAAAAGGAAAATGAATCTTTAAGTCATCAAGTTTTTACTCTTACAAAAGAAAAGGATGATTTGGTTTCCACCTTGGCCACTACTAAAAATGATTTTGAAAAATATAAGATTTCTTGCAAAGGTAAGGCCCCACTAATTGATTCTAATGAAGTTTCTATGCTTAAGGAAAGATTAGATTCTTTAAGTGTTGTTTTGAAAGATTGTGAGTTTAACAAAAAGAAAATTGAGGCTATGTTTCCTAAGAAACAAGCCCCAAAGAAAAATGCTCATGCTCATGTTCATACTACACAACCCAAACAACATGGCAAAACCCCAAAACATGCTCACACTACACATACACATCATGCTTTCATGTATAGAAAAGTGTACTCATGTTCACATTGTGGGCGGAAAGGACACTTAGCTAATTTTTGTTATGATAGACTAAGTGCATCACATCATAATGTTTGGGTTCGTAACACTAACTTTCAAGGACCCAAGAAAGTTTGGGTACCAAAGTCAACAATTGTTTTAAATGATGTAGGTACTTTCCAAAGCCCAACGACGTAGAGGTTTGTGGTATCTTGATAGCGGTTGCTCAAGGCACATGACTTGGGACATCAACAACTTTGCAACCCTATCAAGATATCATGAAGGTGGCACCATCACCTTCAGAGATGACGCCAAGGGTAAAATCATCGGTATTGGTAATGTAAAACTTGGCACCTCTCCTTTAATTGAAAATGTAGTTTTAGTTGATGGCCTCAAGCATAATCTCTTGAGTGTTAGTCAACTTTGTGATAAAGGTTTTGATATTGTTTTTGATAATGTTGCTTGTAAAGTAATTGATAGAATTTCTAATGTTTGTGTATTTTCCGGTTTTCGTGAAAGTAATGTTTATATGATTGATATGTTGAATATGTCTTGTAATATTACTTGTTTGAAAGCCCTCGATGATGACTCTTGGTTGTGGCATAGGAGATTAGGGCATATTTCTTTTGATCATATTTCTAGATTAAACACAAAGGAAATGGTGAAAGGTATTCCTTGCTTGAATTTTGAAAAGTACCGAGTTTGTGACGCATGTCAATTTGGGAAACAAACTAAGTCTTCTTTCAAGTCAATTAAGGATATCATGACATCACGTCCTTTGGAGTTAATCCATATGGATCTTTTTGGCCCTACACAAACCAAAAGTCTAAGTGGGAATAGATTTGCTTATGTTTTGGTTGATGATTTTTCAAGGTTTACTTGGGTTTTCTTTCTTGAACATAAAAACCAAGCATTTTCGTATTTCCAAACTTTTAAGAAAAGAGTAGAAAAAGAAAAAGATTCTTTGATTTTGAGAATAAGAAGTGATAGAGGAGGTGAATTCATTAACCAACCCTTTACCACTTTTTGTGATGAACATGGAATAAAGCATGAACTTTCTTGTCCTAGAACTCCACAACAAAATGGAGTAGTTGAACGGAAAAATAGAACATTACAAGAGATGGCTAGGACAATGCTAAGTGAATATGGTCTACCACATTATTTGTGGGCCGAGGCCGTTAATACATCATGCTACATATCAAATCGCGTTTTCTTGTGTAAAAATACTACTAAAACTTCTTTTGAAATGTACTTTTCTAGAAACCAAATGTTTCTTATTTCAAAGTTTTTGGATGCAAATGTTTTGTTTTAAATACAAAAGATAATTTGGGAAAATTTGATCCTAAATCTTATGAGGCTATTTTTGTAGGTTACTCAAATACTAGTAAGGCTTATAGAGTTTTCATTAGATCATCATTGACTATTGAAGAGTCTATTCATGTTAAGTTTGAGGAATCTAACAAGTTTGTTAAGAATGTTGTAGAAATAGATACATTGGATGAAGGCATGGAGAAAGTGACCTTGGAGGATGCTTCTACTATGGGAGACAAACCAAAGGATGATGAAGGAAGCAAAGCTAAAGTGGAAGAGGCACAAGGGAATGAAAATCAAACACATGAGGTGGAGCCTACTCAACCACTACCAAAGGATTGGAGATACAATCCGCATCATCCCAAGGACCTCGTCATAGTGAAGTATCAAAAGGGGTAACCACTCGCTCTAGACTTCATGACTATTGTGGTAACTATGCATTCATTTCTCATATTGAACCCAAAAATGTCCTCGAAGCCAAGGCCGATTCATATTGGTTGCTAGCCATGCAAGAGGAGCTCAATCAATTTGAGCGCAACCAAGTTTGGCACCTTGTTCCTAGGCCCCACGATAGACCAACAATTGGTACTAAGTGGATCTTTAAGAATAAGTTGGATGAATCGGGTAATGTAGTTAGAAACAAGGCTAGGTTAGTTGCCCAAGGTTACACTCAAATCGAAGGAATCGATTTTGAACAAACCTTTGCACCCGTAGCACGGCTTGAAGCCATACGGATGACACTAGCATTTGCCTCATATAAAGATTTCAAATTATTTCAAATGGATGTTAAAAGTGCTTTTCTAAATGGATTTATTGAAGAGGAGGTGTATGTTGAACAACCCCCCGGGTTTGTTGACCCTACACATCCGGATTTTGTTTTTAAATTAGATAAAGCTCTTTATGGTTTGAAACAAGCCCCTAGGGCTTGGTATGAAAGACTTTCTTCATTTTTGACTTCAAATGGTTTTAAGAAAGGTAAAATTGACACAACCTTGTTTACAAAACATGTAGAAAAGGATATTCTTATTGTACAAATTTATGTGGATGATATTATTTTTGGTTCTACTAATGAATCTCTTTGCCAAGCTTTTGAGTCATGCATGAAGGATGAATTCGAAATGTCTATGATGGGGGAACTCAACTATTTCCTTGGACTCCAAATCAAGCAAAGGAAGGATGGGATCTTCATCAATCAAGCCAAGTACACAAAGGAACTAATCAAAAGGTATGGGCTTGAAGGATCTAAAGTAAGCAAAACTCCCATGGCAACAACTACAAAGCTTGACAAGGATGAACAAGGTAAAAGTGTAGACATTAAACTTTATAGAAGCATGATTGGTAGTTTGCTTTATTTGACGGCTAGTAGGCCGGATATTATGTTTTCCGTTTGTCTTTGTGCACGTTTTCAATCTTGTCCTAAAGAGTCTCACATAATTGCGATTAAACGCATAATCAGATACCTTAAGGGCACTATTGAAATGGGTTTGTGGTATCCTAAAACCGGATTATTTGAAATGAAGAGTTTTTCGGATGCCGACTATGCGGGTTGTAGGGTAGATAGGAAGAGCACAAGTGGAACATGTCAATTCTTAGGTAATTGTCTTGTATCTTGGTCTTCCAAAAAGCAAAATTCGGTAGCCCTATCAACCGCCGAGGCGGAGTATGTTGCAGCCGGAGCTTGTTGTGCACAAGTTCTTTGGATGAAACATACTCTCCTTGACTATGATTTACACTTTGATCATGTTAAAATATTTTGTGATAATACTAGTACTATTCACATGACAAAGAATGCAAATCAACATAGTAAAATCAAACACATTGACATTAGGTATCACTTTCTTAGAGATCATTATGAGAAAGGTGATATTGATATTGATTATGTTTCTACCGATTTTCAACTTGCCGATATTTTTACTAAACCTTTAGACTATGCTAGATTTTCATTTATTTGTGGTGAGTTGAATGTTTGTATTATGGATTCTTAAAATTAAAAATTGTTTTTCAATTGTTTTGTTTTAACCCTTTTTGATGTATGACAAAAAGGGGGAGAAAAATATATAGTTTGGAGAAAAATACTATACTATAAAGTGATTAAAATTGTTGGGAGAAAAATATACTAGTTTGAATACTTAGATATTTGAAAATAATAAATTTGTTCATTATTTGAGTTTCCTTGACAAAATTTATGGTGATGATTTTTTCAAATGTTTTATGTATGATTACATAGTTTTTTTTTCATATTCATGATAGATACATAGCATTGTTTGAGGGGGAGCTTTCCAAGCTTTTTCCTCTCTTTATTTGTTTAATAACTATATGTTTTGTCATCATCAAAAAGGGGGAGATTGTTGGCCCAAGGTTACAATCACCCTTGTTTAGTGTATTTTGATGATTACAAAACATATTAGTTATTTGTACTAATAACAATTGTTGTTTAAGTGTGTTTCAGGTTTATTATCATACTAGAAGTACTCTCACTCAAATACAAGGTTTTTGGACTCAAGACAATTCAATTTGGGCTCAAGTTGCAATATTGAAGATCAAGTGAAGATAGCCCACCTTGAAGAATAGCCTTGAAGTCTTTTAGAAAGTTTGTAAGTTTAGAATGTTAAAGTTTGAATATAGGAATTTGGCTCTAGGATTTGCACACACACTTGTTTCAAATATTTCCTATGTTTTGAAAATGATTATTTCTAAGTTTTATGCCTTAGTTTATATATACATGTACCAAAGCTTTATATCTTGAAAATCTTGTTTAAAACATGTGTATAAACTATTTTCTGCATAATACTTAGCTATATGTATTTTTAAAATATGTCTCAAAATTTTTTCTAACTCAAAACAGCCCAGTTTTTCAGTTTCAGGCAACATCAGTCGACCGGCCCGGTCGACCGGAGCTGTGTCTGGACATGCACTGTTTGTGCATGTCCGTCGGTCGACCGGACCGGTCGACCGACGGAGAGCATTCTGCTCTCGGGAATTTTCGGTCGACCGGACCGGTCGACCGGAAGAAGGAAACTGTGTTTTTCTCCTTTTGGGTCGGTCGACCGGACCGGTCGACCGGGAGCCAACGGCTACTTCCAGCTAGGCTGGCGGTCGACCGGACCGGTCGACCGCCAAGCCTGCAACTTAGCAACGGCTCTTTCCTCTTTGGATTTTCTGAAAAACTGTTTTCTTTTTCTGCTTTAACAGATTTTTGGAGAGTTGTTGGGGAGCTTTTGCAGGTTGAATTAGGTGTAAAGAAAATGTTTTTAACTTATTTTCAACCCTATAAATAGAGGAGAAGTCTCTCCTTCATATTACTTAGAAAAATCCTCAAGTTTGCATTGTTTTCAAAAGAGAAAAGAAAAGAGTTTAAAGCTTTCATTTCAATTCTTTTTGAGCTAGTTTTTCAGTTGTGTTTGATTACTAATATCACTCTACAACTGAAGTTTTCTCACCACACTTCATAGAGCCAAAATCCTATACTCATTCTATAGTGAAGTTGTAATTGAAGTGAGAGTGTTTGTAAAAGAGATTGAGAAAAAGTGTAGTGATCAAGTTGTGATCACTTTGTTCTTGTAATTCCTTCTTGTGGAGCAACCTCTTCGGTAGAGGTCCTTTGTACTCGGTGGAGCTTGGTGCTCGGTCTTCGGTAGACCAATTGTAAAGGCATCCTCGGTGGATAGTGGAAACCCTTCACGGAGGTGAAGGCGGGGACTAGAGCAAGTGTGCTCGAACCTCAAAACAAATCATCTTGTTTGCGATTGCCTTTGCGTTATTCTTGCTTTCAATTTCTCTTGCTTCATATTGTCTTGAATTATTTGCTTGAGAACTAACCCTCTACTTGTGCAATCTTATCTTGTTTACTTTACTTGCTATACTTGTTGTGTTACATTGTGTGCATTACATTTCTCATCATCATACTTGTCATTGATCGATCACACCTCAATACAACACGGTTGCATTGCGCACCTCTAACCCATATCTAGGGGAATTGGGAGGAAGGAGTTCAGAACCTCGCAAGGGGTATTCGGCTCTTAGTCGTGTTTTGAGAGATCGTTGCATCACTCATTTAATTAAAGTTTAAAAAGATCATTAGATTAGCATTCACACCTATTCACCCCCCTCTAGGTGTTTTTCAAGATAGTGGATTGGAAATCCTTCTCGGTGAAGGCGGGGACGTAGAGCTAGGGGCTCGAATCTCGAAACATATCTTTGTGTTTGCGTTTGATCCATTGTCTCTTTAACTCTCTCTCTCTTTTATTTGTGCATAGCATTATTCATATTGCTATATCATTCATACTTGCTTGCATTTGAGCCTTGCATATTTCATATTGCTTATCATCCTTATATGCTTGGCTTGTTGTTTGTGTGTGCCTCACTTGTACTTAACCACAAGAGCTTCATATAGCACCTCAACCCATATCTAGGGGAATCAAGAGGAGTTAGTCCAGAGCCTTTCACGGGGAATTCGGCTACACTTGTGTGTTGTATTAAGTGTGTTGCAAATTTGTTTTAAGCTTCCGCATTTAGCGCATTTAGTTTCTAGATTAGCATAATCACCTATTCACCCCCCCCTCTAGGTGATTTACACTTCATACATACACAATTTTTAGAATTGAAATAAAGACTGAAAATACCATAAAAAATATATTAAAAAATATATGAAATGATGATAATAAAAATCACTTATTAAAGTTGGGTAATTATGTCTCAGGAAGCATGATTATTCACAACTAAAATGGTGGACAAAAGAAAAAATAATCCCCTTTAGTTTTGTGTCCTTGTTTACTTGAGTCCTTAAGTCCGAGGGATGTTTTCTCATCTGGTGCCCTAAAATTATCTGGTTTGAGAGTCATCGGCTAAAGGCTCACTACCCGAGTAAGCTAGAAAGCCTAAGAAAACTAAGGGAAGAAATTTTTTTTATAGAAATAAATGACATGAAAGTTAGAGTCAATATCTTAAAAATATTCACAGTTCACAAAGTGCATATGTTCTAAGAGTTTTATGAAAGATCAAAGAACCAATTCAATTTTAAATTCTTATATTTAGTTTATAATAATATTTTGCATTTTGACTTAGTTTAAGAAAGAATAATTTCTGGTCAACCTATGACCTTGGATCACTTAAATTTTCACAAAAATATTTTTACACTTTCCTTTATTTCAAAATGTTTAAAATATTTACATTTGATTTCTTTCTTTATAGATTTTAATGGGTGTAATCCGCTGAAACTCTCAGGAGACAAAACTCCTCCTCTAGGAGAAACCTAGAGGTTTAACGGCTTGTTGCACATGCTCAGTGCAATCGCGCCACCTACGAAAGTGGTGTAATAATTTTCTTAGTTTTTTGTTTTGATCGGGACAAGCAAAAGATAAGTGTGGAGGTGTGATTAGTCTCTAAAATTGCATATTTTATACCACATCTTCACATTTATTTAATATTAAATCCAGTTAATAATACCTCTCTTGTATGTTTCTAGGTCCATGGCATGAATTGAAGAAGAAGACCCAAAATCATCATTTAATTGGTGATTAAAAGCCTACATGAATAGCCATTGACTTTGGAGGGCGATTTGTTAAAACCAGGTGCCCAAATCTGGATTCCAGGAGGTACACCCTGAAAGTACACCTAGAGGGGGGTGAATAGGTGTAAGGCTAATCTAATGACAAATAATGTGGAATTAAAAACTAATTGCAACACACTTAGTGTAACCAAATAGTGTAGCCGAATTCCCAGTGAAGGGCTCTGAACTAACTCCTCTAAATTCCTCTAAATAAGAGTTGAGGTGCTATATGAAGCTCTCTTGGTTCAACACAAGTGAGGCACACACACAAGCAATGCCAAGCATATAAGTATGAATGAACAATATGAATCAATGCAAGGCACAAAATAAGAGAGAGAGAGAGAGAGAGAGAGAGAGAGTTAGAGATAGTGGATCAAATGCAAACACCGAGATATATTTCGAGGTTCGAGCACCCAGCTCTACATCCCTGCCTTCACACTGAAGGATTTCCCCTAACTCATCCACATAGGACTTCCCACACAGGGAACCTCCACTGAGGATTTGGGCAAATATAATTTGGGAGTACACAACTCATCTCTCAATAAATACAACCTCTCACTAGAGGCAGGCACAAAGCCGACACAATACCAACCTCTCACTAGAAGGATACCAACAAACTCAATCACCTCTACACTTAGAGGGATACTAGCAACCCAATTGCACAACCTCTTCTACCTTAGAGGGAAAGGCACAAAGCCAAGCAAAGATAAGGGTTTACAATACTTGGTGATCTCAAAGACCACAAACCAATTCTTTCTCACAAAACAATGATCCTAATAAATAGGATAGATAGATAGCTCAAGTGTGAGAAAAACAAAGAGTTTGAAAATCAAAATCACAAAGAAAAACTCTTGGGAAAACTTCTAGAATAGCTATAAAAATGAAGATCAAAAACCAATCCCAAAGACTTCTCCTTTTCTTGATTTTTCCAACCCTTTAAAAACAAATAAAGATCAAATCTTTTTGCACAAAAACTCTTTTAAAACTTGCTGAAAGATAGAAAATTTTGCTCTTGAAATTCTTGGAGAAAACAGCTCAAGAATGGGGTGTTTAAAACCTCCACAAAATTCTGCCCGTTGCAATCTGAAAAAGCCCAGATTGCCCCTCCGGTCGACCGGGCGGTCGACCGGCCAACGGTCATATTTATGACCGTTGAGCCACCAGTGGACCGGCCGATCGACCGGACACTGGAAACAGAGAGCAGAGCTCTCTGCCGGTCGACCGGGCGGTCGACCAGAGAGCAGAAGCTCTATGGCGGTCGACCGACCCGGTTGACCGGCCTCCAGCCTTGGCTGCGTGCATGTCCTGTGCACGTCAGTCGACCGGACCGGTCAACCGACTTCTGCCTTGGTCGACCGGTCCGGTCGACCGGCAGACAGCCTGGTCCAAACAATAAAAGGATTGAAAACTTATTTTTTAACCTTTGATTAAATCCCATAAAATCGCATAAATTCCACAAAAATCAGTTCTTTGATTATCTTTAAATTACAAATATGTATGACAAAAATTCAACACATATTTCAAACAATTTGAACCTTTTTTGTGAGATTGAAAATTTGCCTTAAACTAAAAACCGTATTTTCCAAAACTTGAATTTTTGAAATGGAAATTCGTTTTCTCCAAAACACATGTAAATATAAAAACATGATATTGAAATAACTTTGAAGCATATTGTATATGGATAGAATCCAATATACATGAAAGATATTATATCTATATTTTTGACATGAAATCCAAAAATAAGTTTCGTTTAAATACAAAACTGTAACTCATGAAATAGACTATCAAAGTAAGTTTTTCTAAATAGATGAAGTATAGATGTATATAGATCAAATCTAATATACATTAAACCATGTAAACTTGTTTTGATTCTATCTATTCATGAAAACCATATATATATGAAAAACCGAAACCGGTTAAACCGAAAACAATATGAAACTTTAAACTTATGTGTGTATTGTGAACTTGAGTATATCAACACTATCTAATCTTTAAACAAAATCTAAACACAATCTTAAACTAAACAAACCGAGATCTTCTTGTAAAACTCCGTCTCCAAGTCGACTCGATCCAAACACGATCCAACGAGCTTGACTCCAACGGAGTGCTAGATACGATCTTGACGTTCGAGCTCTTGAATCAACATGTGAAAGCTCTAAAACACCTTTGTTTAAGCTAATCACCTACTAATATCTTGATCAAATATCTGAAACTAAATATCATAAGATTATTAGTAAACAATAACTACATGAGTTAATTATCATCAAAAGTAGAGTGAAGGGCCTCTGGGCCAATAATCTCCCCTTTTGGATGATGACCAAACTCATGGAGTTACATATGCATGGATTAAAGTTAAGCTTCATAGAAGCTCTCCCTTAACGCATGCATAGCAATAAACAATAAAGATATGTCATGAATGCTCAAAATAAATATGCATAAACATGATATTTGATTCCAATGAAATAAACATGCTCTTGATACCAACAAAAGATTTCTTGATATCAATGGTAAAAGATAACAAATTAAACAAACATGCATATATAAATACTCCAAATTTCTCTCCCTCTTTTTGTCAATTCATCAACAAAGGGTACAAACACTAAAAGACATAAATAATATTTTTCTTCCTCTTTGCATAAATCAAACAATAAAGATGTATATGCTATATACATTCATGAAGAGGAGAGACGTGAAGTTAACTCCCCCTGCATACATGCATTACACGAAAAAGAGATGACTAGACCCTAATCACATAACGCATAATATTCAATGTATAAAAGGAGATGTGAAGCTCTTCCTACACACGTGTAAGACATAGAGAAGAGCGGTCAAGCTCCTCAATATGAGATACACTCAATATGAATCTATATATAGAGAAGATGTTAATCTCCCTTGCATATAAACAATACATATCAAAAACTTTTGATACCAAGTTATGATACCACTTGAAAATAAACAAAAATTTTAAAGATACCAAAAGATACTAATTGAAAATATCTTGTAAACTTTTGATATCAATGGAAAATGAAACATTATATGTTTTTGATACTAATAGAAATATATATGTATATAGAATCTTGATACCAAATGTAAACATCTTGTAATTTTGATACCAAATGAGAGTATTTTATAATTTTGATATCAATTGAAAGAGAAAGCCAATATTTTTATGTAAATATAACTCATTTCAATATAGATACCAATTTAAAATGAAATATGATATCAATGAAAAACAAAACTATTTGGTTAAACAATTCATTTTGCAATAAAGATACCAAATTTTAGAATAAAGCCAATTTAAGATTTTTGATACCAATATTGAAAATGTTAGCAAGTTCCAAATTAGGATATTTTTCATTAAGAGTATAGGAAACCAATTGAAAAATAATATATCAAATCATATCATTTTTCATCATAAAGAGTGGGAGTAAGATACCAATTGAAAATGCAATCGATTGAAAACTAAAACATGAAGTTTTCTCCCCTTTATGAAATACCAAAGAAAATGATGCATAAGCTTGTATAAAATACCAATTTAAAAACTAATAGTCCTTGAGGAGTAAATCAAGCTTAGTATAAACATAATTTGTGCTTTTTAAGATGTAAAGATATAGTAAGCACAATCAAATCATGTATATATGTAAGAAAATGTAAATACCAATAGAAATTGATACGTTTTGAAATTGAAGCATACATATATAGAGACAAATATGAGTATACAACCATAAAAATATCAATTGGGATACCAATTAAAAATATGATGTGGATCAAGTGTATAACTCATGCTACCTCCCTTTCATGCACATGTTTAAATAGATTGTTCAATAAAGAGCATATAAGGTATGATCGCTCATCCAACCGCCCTTAGATGGAAGGAGTTTTCAAAAATAAGTTTGAAAATAATTTGAGCATAATTGAAAACTCTTCCAAAATGAAGAATACGCAACTAGTTTTATAATAAACTTAAAAACTAGTACGAAATCCTTCAAGTAAGGAATAAAACAATAACATATCCATAATAACATGAAAATCACAAAATCATCAACACTCAAGGAATATAAAGCAAATATGAGACTCATGAAGACAATGTCATGAGAAAACAAGAATGATGTGAGTGTACAAGTATTATGTGAAAGACATAGTCATGGAAATAGACAATTAAGCTCATTATGAAATTCTTTCTCAAAAACACGACAATCATCAAAATTTAATTTTTCATTAAAACAATACCAATTTCAAGGCATATGTATGTTTTAACTAAATTAGAAGTATACATACATATCCAAACACAAATGAGTCCACAAGGATTTTGCATAAAACACAAATGATTCAAGGGTATACATGTATATCCAATAGTTTTGGCAAAATTAACATATACATAAAGTTAAACACATATTAATGAAAACATGTATAAAATAGCGAATACAAGTCAAAATGTATGAATCATCAAAACTAGGCTATACTAGCACATCTAAAGGTTACAAATGAGCAATCAAGCACAAACATATAATAATCAATTTGTGGCTCACTAGTTGTACAAGTATTGACACAAGTTTTAATGAAAGTTACATCTAAACATGTAATCAAAACTTGAAGCATAAAACGAAACATAAACTAATATAATCATTATATGAATGCACATGTTTAGAGTTATGATATACACGATAGCTAAACTAAAGTGAGAACACAAAAATATGGGTCCATATAAATATGGATGTATCTCAAATACTATACATGTATGTCATGGCATTTAACATAATAATCATGAAACATCAAAACATGCTAAAAATCAATCATGAAAGCATGTAAATATAAATGGGAGTTAGAGATTGTTACCAAAACCATAAGGGCACATATCTATGTCTCCAAACCATGGTGTCTTGCCACCAACCTTCCCTTAAAAGTGATGCATCCAAAATAGTCACCATTAAGCTCGAAACGCATCCACCTCAAGACACCGATACTCTCACGTTGAGTAAGAGCCCACACCTACATCAAATAAAATAGGAGTGGTCTTTGGTACCCATACTCTATTGGGTCTATAAGGGTTAGCATCTTTCCTAACCCAAACAAATCTATTTGCTAAATTTACATTATGTACTCTATCATAACAAAACTTAGCAAGGTGGCCCTTACGTCCACAATGTGTACATGTGTACACATGAGCATACATTGTGTTATGTGTATGAACGTGAGGAGCATGTGTATGTCGTGGTTTACGTTCATGCATAGGAGGAACATGTTTCTTGCGAAACATGAATTCCAAACATGTGTGGTTCATGGCACATTGGCTCAAAGTGAGCCCAAACAATCAACACTTTTCTTCAAAACACAAATATCATTTTTCATACTTGAAGATAAAGTGGAGCATGCAATAGGTAAGCTAGATGATGAAGCTACACTAGCATGGCAAACATGAGTAACAATATCATTTTTCAAAGAAATATTTTTATTAGAAATTAAATCTAATTCCTTTGAAACAGAAGCAATTTTGTTTTTCAAAATATCATTTTCTTTCAAAACAAAATCAAGTTTTGAAGACAAGATCTCATTTTTTCTTTAAAACATCATTGCAATCATTTTTATTTTTCAAAATCTTGTTTTCACTTAGGGCAAGATCAAGTTGGGATTTCAATGAGTCCCTTTCATTTGAAATCTCATCTTTTTCTTGCAAAGCCATGTTAAGTTTAGAAAAAAAATCCTTATTTTCTTCTTTCATTTTAAGAGTTTTTTTTTCAAGTGTTGATATTTTTCTAAGAGGTTTTCACAAACAATAGATAGTTTTTCATTTAAAGCATCAGCATCAACAAAATCATCACCGGAAGAACTAGCACTATCATCTAGTTGAGTTTCCGAGTTTACCTCAGGGGAGTCATTCCCTTGGACCATGAAGCAACATTGGTTGGACTCTTTTCCACTAGATTCTCCTCGTTATTGATTTGCGTTTGTAGCTCGGGAGATGTCAATATGTTTCCACACTGTAAAGGCGGAACCACAATGAGAAACCATATTTAAATATTCTTTGCTAAGTGATTTTCTAAGTGCCTCTAGGGCTTGTGCATTGGCCTCTAAATACTTGCTATTACTAAGGTAAGATTCCTTGGTAATGGCAAGGTAAACTTTCCAACCTATGGCTTTTAAATGCCAATTCATCATAACCTTCCATATATTAATTTTAGAGATATCAAACATGGGAGGGTTATCCGTGAGTGCAAACTATATGTGTGCAAATGTAAATGTAGATTAGCAATCAAGATCTCACTTCTAGGTGGTTAAACCAAATATCAGGAGCGTAGGCTCTGATACCAATTGAAAGTACACCTAGAGGGGGGGGTAAATAGGTGTAAGGCTAATCAAATGACAAATAATGTGGAATTAAAACTAATTGCAACACACTTAGTGTAACCAAAGAGTGTAGCCAAATTTCCGGTGAAGGGCTCTGGACTAACTCCTCTAAATTCCTCTAAATAAGAGTTGAGGTGCTATATGAAGCTCTCTTGGTTCAACACAAGTGAGGCACACACACAAGCAATACCAAGCATATAAGTATGAATGAACAATATGAATCAATACAAGGCACAAAATAAGAGAGAGTTAGAGATAGTGGATCAAATACAACACCGAGATATGTTTCGAGGTTCGAGCACCCAGCTCTACATCCCTGCCTTCACACAGAAGGATTTCCACTAACTCGTCCACACAGGACTTCCCACACAGGGAATCTCAACTGAGTATTTAGGCAAATATAATTTGGGAGTACACAACTCCTCTCTCAACAAATACAACCTCTCACTAGAGGCAAGGCAGAAAGCCAACACAATATCAACCTCTCACTAGAGGGATACCAACAAACTCAATCACCTCTACACTTAGAGGGATACTAGCAACGCAATTGCACAACCTCCTCTACACTTAGAGGGAAGGCACAAAGCCAAGCAAAGATAAGGGTTTACAATACTTGGTGATCTCAAAGATCACAAATCAATTCTTTCTTACAAAACAATGGTCCTAATAGATAGGATAGATAGATAGCTCAAGTGTGAGAAAAACAAATAGTTTGAAAATCAAAATCACGAAGAAAAACTCTTGGAAAAACTTCTAGAATAGCTATAGAAATAAAGATCAAAAACCAATCCCAAAGACTTCTCCTTTTCTTGATTTTTCCAAACCATTTAAAAACAAATAAAGATCAAATCTTTTGGCACAAAAACTCTTTTAAAAACTTGCTGAAAGATAAAAAATTTTGCTTTTAAAATTCTTGGAGAAAACAACTGAAGAATGGGGTATTTATAACCTTCACAAAATTTCTCCCGCTGCAATCTGGAAAAGCCCAAATTGCCCCTCCGGCCGACCGAGCGGTCGACCGGACACTGGAAACAGATAGCAGAGCTCTCTGCCGTCGACCGGGCGTTGACCGGAGCCATTTCTAGAGAGCAGAAGCTCTATGGCAGTCGACCGACCAGGTCGACCGGCCTCTAGCCTTGGCTGCGTGCACGTCCTGTACACGTCAGTCGACCGGACCGATCGATCGACTTCTGCCTCGGTTGATTAGTCTTGTCGACCGACAGACAGCATGGTCCAAACAATATAGGGATTGAAAACTTAGGTTTTTACCTTTAATTAAATCTCATAAAATCACATAAATTTCACAAAAATCAGTTCTTTGATTATCTTTGAAATATAAATATGTGTGACAAAATTCAACACATATTTTAAACAATTTGAACCATTTTTGTGAGATTGAAATTTTGCCTTAAACTAAAAATCGTATTTTCCAAAACTTAGATTTTTGAAATGGAAATTCGTTTTCTCCAAACCACATGTAAATTCAAAAACATGATATTGAAACAACTTTGAAGCATATTGTATATGGATAGAATCCAATATACATGAGAGATATTATATCTATATTTTTGACATGAAATCCAAAAATAAGTTTTGTTTAAATACAAAACTCCAACTCATGAAATAGACTATCAAAGTAAGTTTTTCTTAATAGATGAAGCATAGATGTATATAGATCAAATCTAATATACATTAAAACATGTAAACTTGTTTTGATTCTATCTATTCATGAAAATCATATATATATGAAAAATCGAAACCGGTTAAACCGAAAACAAACATGAAACTTTAAACTTGTGTGTGTATTGTGAACTTGAGCATATCAACACTATCTAATCTTTACACAAGATCTAAACACAATCTTAAACTAAACAAACCGAGATCTTCTTGTGGAACTCCGTCTCCAAGTCGACTCGATCCAAACACGATCCAACGAGCTTGACTCCAACCGAGTGCTAGATGCGATCTTGATGATGCGATCTTGACGCTCGAGCTCTTGAATCAACATGTGAAAGCTCCAAAACACCTTTGTTGAAACTAATCACCTACTAATATCTTGATCAAATATCTGAACTAAATATCACAAGATTATTAGTAAACAATAACTACATGAGTTAATCATCATCAAAGCTAGAGTGAAGGGCCTCTGGGCCAACACACCCGATAAGGGGACAAGAGGGGAGCGTGCAGCAGGCGGCGCCGCTCACGCGGCTCTAGAAGAGTCACGGAAACGCGACTTTTGCAAAAATGCGGCAAAAGCCGAGTTTCCACGGCTCTTCTATGGAGCGCGTGCCAAGAATTGACGCGCGGCTCCGTACCTGTACCCTGGTGCCCCCTTTCGCCTATAAAAGCCCTGAGATTTCCAGAACTCAGGGAGGAAAAGTTTTGAGGAGTTTTTCTTTAGTTACAGTGTAGTTTTAGAGTAGTTTCTTCTTCTTAGGGTAGTTTAGGTTAATTATTCTTCTTTCTCCTCTTTGTATTTTTCATTGCTTGTAGATCTTATAATAAGAAAGAGAGTAGTACATGAGTGAAAAGTAAGAGTGCTCGTAATGGAAGGTGTCAATCTATGAAAGATGCTCTCTTTATCTCTCCTTGTTCTCTTCTCTCTAACTCCTTTTACATGTTTAGCTAATTTTCTCTCATGGCAACTAACTACTAACCACTAACTTGCTAACTTCTTACTTGATAATCCACATGAATTTAATAGCCTCTACTTGGTCTTGCTCTTGCAAGAGCCATTGATGGCTCATGATGATGGATTCTGACACTCTAACATCCTAACACTCTAACAAGCTAACATTCCTTTATTCTATACTTACTCTTGTTTACTTTTGATGGTTTAAGTATAGCTTGCACTTGTTTGTTGAGTTTGGATGTGATGAGTTATCTTATGGGTCATGCTTTGAAACGCTGTTGAATCAAGAACTAGTGATGGCCAAGGATACATGCGAGGCAACTGTCACTAAGAGGTTAGCATAATAAGTGGAACCATTAGTAGTTAGTAGCTATGGGTTTTCTTTCCATTTTGCTTTATTTTTGAAATATATCAAAATTCACAAAAATTATCTTTTCTATATATCCCACTTCTTCGTGTTGCACCGTACTCTTCTCTTTTCACTTTTTGTTTTGTTTTCTTTTGATTCTTTAAAGCATTGAAGAAACATTAAGCACACGTGAACATATCGGTAAAACTTCTATCGCTTCCCATCCCTGTGGATTTAACCCGTTTAGCCTTAATGCTATAACGGAAGTATCGAGGAAGCCAAAGCACATACACATGTTAAACATTGATTTTTCAAAACATACACTTTTTATGCGCGGTTTTTCCCTGACCAAATTTTGGCGCCATTGTCGGGGATGGGAACGGTTTGATTTCACATTTCTATTAACTTTTCTTCTTTGTTTTAGTGTGCAGGACAATTTTTAGCATTGTAGAAGTCCACATTTGCTTTTGTGTGGTTGGATAAATTCTTGTATATTGTTATATTCTGTTGCTACTTATTGTTTATATTACCTGTGCACTGTAATAATTTTCAGAAGTAAATATGATAATTGGATGTTTTAAATGGTTTAGATATTTGCATCTAGGCACGTGTCACTTTCATTCCAATATACTATATTTTATTCTTCTATTGTTGTGATCTTGACGGAGGTGTACATATTGCATAGCATATAGTTAGAACAAATACATGGGTGATTTACTCTCTTTGTGCGTTCATTCTTACCTATATTGCACACTTGCACGAATTGAACTTAAGGACAAAACCAATACAACATAAGGTGGGGAAGTCATTACCCTCTCTTAGTCCAAAAATCACCTCCCCACTCACACAAGACAAGCCTTAATGAAAATAGCTAGACGTTAGCCCCTAGGGACATCTTAGACTCATTTAGGAGATTGACCTCAGGTGAAAGTTGTTAGAGTTTGACTCTTGTCAAGTCGGTATCTAAGGTTGGGATTGAAGGTGAAACCTTAAAGAACGGTGGTTTAGCATAATTAGGCCTGTTGCTCCGCACGGATACCTCCCACTGATCTTGCCCCTACCTGGCCGATTAACTCGTGGTCTGATTCTGACAGTATACCCTCCATGGACAGTCTAACCAGTTAGGAGTCATCTAGGTCTAAGTCAACCCTAGCATAGGCTTATTTTCTTTTCTTTTTCTTTATTTATTTGTTTGTTTGTTTGTTTTTTGTAAATTGTGAAATGAATTTTAACAATAATTTTTTCAATCATAATATGAATCCATATTTCTCCCCGACCTCATTGACTCGGATAACTCCGACCATGCTATGTACAACATGAACCAACCATATATGTCGGATTAGGATTATCCGACTCAGTATGACCCATATCCCCAATTTTATGACTATAATTTTTAAAATAATTTTCACTCTTCACAGAGTTCATCAGGATTCGTCTCCCTCGAGTCAAATTTTCAACCACCTTGTACATAATTTTCATTCCCCGATTTGAATTCATATCCTACTTTTTCTGTCCCACCAACCGAAGAAAAATCTAATTTGGAAGGAGTATGAAAGCCATGCTTGAGTCCTAATAACAATTCAAAATTTGCTCAATTCACAATCCTTCCTAAATCAAACTCTATATAGTACTTTTTTAGAACATCCAATTGAAGAAAAATCTGAGCTAGAAAAAGCGTTTGGAAGTCTGTGTGAAATGGCGCAATAAATTTAAAATATGTTAGACTCATCATCTCAACCAAATTTTTTAGAGTCATGCTCATCTTTTCCAGTCGCACCAATTCAAAATGAACAACCATAAGTCCTGGACTTGAGTATAGAGGTCTTGCATGAGTCTGAGCAACAAACTCAATATCTGATAGACTCATAATCTCACCACAATTTCCAAAATCAACTTCCATACTCACCTTTTCAAGAAGAACCAATTGCAAAGAGTATGGAAGACATGATTCAGACTCAAAATTTGTTATCCGACCTATCAGTAGTTAGAATCTATAATGAGTGAATTGATCAATGAGAGTGAGAAAAGTTTTCTTGTCAACTTTTGACCAATCCTTATATCCCTAACTCTATCGATTGGTCCTAAGAATCATGTTATTTTGGAAACTAAGATTCAATTTTAGAACGCACATTTGAACTTGACCAAGCTCTAAATTATGAAAGTCGCCTTGACATTCTGGCAAGTTATTCCTTTTCTGAAATTGAAATTGAACATGAATGTGATCCCAAACCTTATGTTAGTGATTCCATTTCACTTTTTAATTCAATAATGACTCCGGTATCTTTACCAGGTTTTTTCTCTATTCTGGAGTAAACATTGAATCCTGTATCAGTACACTGTGAAATTGAATCACCAATATCCTCTGATCACACTTCATTTATGGAAAAATGTGTGAACATCATTCTTTATTTTAGACCCTATTTTTGAACTAATTTTGACTCTCACTATTGAATCTCGACTTGATCTGAGTCAAATTCCCGAGTCGGTATCAGTTTTTGTTCCTATTCCATTTGAGTCCAAATCAATCATCTCCCAAAATAACACTTCATTGTTGGATAAGGATGTTGAAGAAAATGACTCAGTAATTATTTTTGAAATTGAAAATTGGATAGGGGTAATTTTTTTAATAAGATCATATAGTTCTCCAACATTTTACTGGGTCGTATTTGAGAGGTCACTGGTAGGTTCCTGCAAGATCCATATTTTTTGAATTGGGCCGCATTTCGTGGACCAATTAGACCACCACCGGAGCCACACTATGAGATAATTTTCCTTCCCTTTCCATTGTTTCATGTATATACACATTCACGATGCGCTGAGAACAATGCATGAGATAAGTGTGGGGGATGGTTTACTAATATAGGTTATTTTAAATTTTCTTTCTTTTACACTTCATTTTAGAAAATTTTTAGATTTTTCTTTTGTATAAAACTATTTTCTTTTCTTTTTTAAAACCTTTTTGAAATAAGAGAAATAGTTTTGATTTAATTTTAAGAAAATTAAGATAATCATAGAAATTAGGAAGACCTAAAATTATGAAATTTTAATTTTAAGAGAAATAGTTTTGATTTATTTTTAAGAAAATTAAGATTATCTTAGGAAATAGGAAGACCTAAAATTATGAAATTTAAACCGAGTCAAAATAATAGTTCTTGTTTAAATTTAAGATAAGGAAGTAATATTGGAAAGATACTTTGATCTTGAATTTTTGCCTTAGATTAATGCACTTCATACATATACAATTTTTTGGAATTGAAATAAAGACGGAAAATGTCATAAAAAATATAAAAAAATATATGAAATGATGATAATAAAAATTACTTATTGAAGTTGAGTAATTATGCCTCAGGAAGTATGATTATTCATACCTAAAATGGTGGACAAAAAAATAAAATAATCCCTTTTAGTTTTGTGGCCTTGTTTACTCGAGTCTTTAAGTCTGAGGGATGTTTTCTCATCTGGTGCTCTAAAACTATCTGGTTTGAGAGTCATCAGCTAAAGGCTCACTACCCGAGTAAGGTAGAAAGCCTAAGAAAACTAAGGAAACAAATTTTTTTATAGAAATAAATGACATGAAAGTTAGAGTCATTATCCCAAAAATATTCACAATTCACAAAGTGCATATGTTCTAAGAGTTTTATGAAAGATCAAAGAACCAATTCAATTTTAAATTCTTACATTTAATTTATAACAAGATTTTGTATTTGACTTAGTTTAAGAAAGAATAATTTTTGGTTAACCTATGACCTTGGATCACTTAAATTTTCACAAAAATATTTTAACACTTTCCTCTATTTCAAAATGTTTAAAATATTTACATTTGATTTTTTTTCTTTATAGATTTTATGGGTGTAATCCGCTGAAACCCTCAGGAGACAAAACTCCTCCTCTAGGGAAACCTAGAGGTTTACCGGCTTGTTGCACATGCTCAGTGCAATCGCGTCACCTGCAAAAGTGGTATAATAATTTTTTTAGTTTTTTGTTTTAATCGAGACAAGCAAAAGATAAGTGTGGGGGTGTGATTAGTCTCTAAAATTGCATATTTTATATCACATCTTCACATTTATTTAATATTAAATACTATTAATAATACCTCTCTTGCATGTTTCTAGTTCCATGGCATGAATTGAAGAAGAAGACCCAAAATCACCATTTAATTGGTGATTAAATGCTTACACGAATAGCCATTGATTTTGGAGGGCGATTTTGTTAAAACCAGGTGCCCAAATCCGGATTCCAGAAGGTACACCTGATAAGGGGACAAGAGGGGAGCGTGCAGCAGGCTGCGCCGCGCACGAGCGGCTCTAGAAGAGCCATGGAAACTCGACTTTTGTGAAAACGCGACAAAAGTCGCGTTTCCATGCTCTTGTGTGGAGCTGCATGCCATGATTTGACGCGCGGCTCCGTACCTATACCCTGGTGCCCCCTTTCGCCTATAAAAGCCCTAGAATTTTCAGAACTCAGGGAGGAAAATTTTTGAGGAGTTTTTCATTAGTTACAGTGTAGTTTTAGAGTAGTTTCTTCTTCTTAGGGTTGTTTAGGTTAGGTCTTCTTCTTCTTCCTTTTGTATTTTTCATTTCTTGTTGATCTTGTAATAGGAAGAGAGTAGTATATGAGTGGAAAGCAAGAGTGCTTGTAATGGAAGGTGACAATCTATGAAAGATGCTCTCTTTACCTCTCCTTGTTCTCTTCTCTCTAACTCCTTTTACATGTTTAGCTAATTTTCTCTCATGGCAACTAACTACTAACCACTAACTTGCTAACTTCTTACTTGATAATCCACATGAATCTAATAGCCTCTACTTGGCCTTGCTCTTGCAAGAGACATTGATGACTTAGGATGATGGATTCTAACACTACATCCTAACTCTCTAACAAGCTAACATTACTTTATTCTAAACTTACTCTTATTTAGTTTTGATGGTTTAAGTGTACTTGCACTTGTTTGTTGAGTTTAGATGTGATGAGTTATATTATGGGTCATGCTTTGAAACGCTGTGAACCAAGGACTAGTGATGGACAATGATACATGTGAGGCAACTATCGCTAAGTGGTTAGCATAATTAGTGGAGCCATTAGTAGTTAGTAGCCATGGTTTTCTTTCGTTTACTTTGATTTAAAATATATCAAAAATCACAAAAATCATCTTTCTATGTCTCCCACTTCTTCGTGTTGCACCGTACTCTTCTCTTTTCACTTTTTTTTTCTTTTCTTTTGATTCTTTAAAGCATTGAAGAAACATTAACGCACACTTGAACATACCAGTAAAGCTTCTATCGCTTCCCGTCCCTGTGGATTTGACCCGTTTAGCCTCAATGCTATAACGGAAGTATCGGGAAGCCAAAGCACATACACACTTTAAACATTGATTTTTCAAAACATACACTTTTTATGCGCGATTTTCCCCGACCAAATTTTGGCGCCGTTGCCGGGGATGGGAACTGTTTGATTTCACATTTTTGTTAACTTTTCTTCTTTGTTTTTAGTGTGCAGGACAAATTTTTAGCATCGCAGAAGTCCACATTTGCTTTTTATGGCTGGATAAATTCTTGTATATTGTTATATTCTGCTGCTACTTATTGTTTATATTACCTGTGCACTGTAATAATTTTAAGAAGTAAAATACGATAATTGGATGTTTTAAATGGTTTAGGCATTTGCATGTAGGCACGTGTCAATTTTCATTCTAATATACTATAATTTATTCTTCTGTTGTTGTGATCTTGACGGAGGTGTACATATTGCATAGCATATAGTTAGGACAAACACGTGGGTGATTGACTCTCTTTGTGCGTTCATTCTTACCTATATTGCATACTTGCATGAATTGAGCTTAAGGGCAAAACCTAATACAACATAAGGTGGGGGAGTCATTACCCTCCCTTAACCTAAATATCACCTCCCCACTCACACAAGTCAAGCTTTAATAAAAATTGTTAGACGTTAGCCCCTAGGGACATCTTAGACTCATTTAGGAGATTGACCTCAGGGGAAAGTTGTTAGAGTTTGACTCTTGTCAAATCGGTGTCTAAGGTTAGGATTGAAGGCGAAATCTTAAAGAACAGTGCTTTGGCATAATTAGGCCCATTGTTTCGGCACGGATACCTCCCACTGATCTTGCCCCTATCTGGCCGATTAACTCGTGGTGAGAATCCGACAATGTAACCCCTATGAACAGTCTAACCAGTTAGGAGTTGTCTAGGTCCTAGCATAGGCTTATTTTCTTTTTCTTTATTTGTTTGTTTATTTTTTGTAAATTGTGAAATGGATTTTAACAACAACAATTTTTCAATCATAATATGAATCCATATTTCACCCCGACCTTATTTGACTCGGATAACTCCGACCATGCTATGTACAACATGAACCAACTATATATATCGGATTGGGATTATCCGACTCAATATGACCCATATCCCCAATTCTATGACTATAATTTTCAAAATAATTTTCACTCTTCGCAGAGTTCATCAGGATTCGTCTCCCTCGAGTCAAATTTTCAATCACCTTGTCCACAATTTTCATTCGCCAATTTGGATGCATATCCTACTTTTTCTGTCCCACCAACCGAAGAAAAATATAATTTGGAAAGGAGTATGGAAGCCATGCTTGAGTCCCAACAACAATTTAAATTTGCTCAATTCACATTCTTTCCTAAATCAAACTCTATATTCTCCTTTTCTAGAACATCCAATTGAAGAAAATCTGAGCTAGAAAAGCGTTTGGAAGTCTGTTGTGAAATGGCGTCACAAATTCAAAATATGTGGACTCATCATCTCAACCAAATTTTCAAGAGTCATGCTCATCTTTTTCAGTCACACCAATTCAAAATAGACAACCATCACTCCTGGACTTGAGTGTAGAGCTCTTGCATGAGTCTGAGCAACAAACTCAAAATCTAATAGACTCACAATCTCACCACAATTTTCAAAATCAACTTCCATACTCACCTTTTCAAGAAGAACCAATTGCAAAGAGTATGAAACATATGATTTAGACTCAAAATTTTGTTACCCGGCCTATCAGTAGGTTAGACTCTATAATGAGCGATTGATCAATGAGAGCGAGAAAAGTCTTTCTTGTTACTTTTGACCAATCCATATATCCCTAACTCTATCGATTGGGTCCTAAGAATCATGTTATTTTGGAAATCAAGATTTAATTTTAGAACGCACATTTGAACTTGACCTAGCTCCAAATTATGAAAGTCGCCTTGACATTCTGGCAAGTTATCCCTTTTTTGAAATTGAAATTGAACATGAATGTGATCCCAAACCTTATGTTAGTGATTCCATTTCACTTTTTAATCAATAATGACTCCGTATCTTTACCAGATTTTTTTCTCTATTCTGGCGTAAACATTGAATCCCGTATCAGTACACTGTGAAATTGAATCACCAATATCTTCTGATCACACTTCATTATGGGAAAAGTGTGTGAACATCAATTCTTTGGTATAGACCCTATTTTTGAACCAATTTTGACTCTCACTATTGAACTCGACTTGATCTGAGTCAAATTCCCGAGTCGGTATCAGTTTTTCCTGTTCCATTTGAGTCCAAATCAATCATCTCCCAAAATAACATTTCATTGTTGGACAAGATTGTTGAAGAAAATGACTCAGTAATTATTTTTAAAAATTGAAAATTGGATGGGGGTAATTTTTTCAATAAGATCATATAGTTCTCCAGTAGAGAGGTCACTGATAGGTTCCTGCAAGATCCACATTTTTTAAATTGGGCCGCATTTCGTGAACCAATTAGACCACCACTGGAGCTACCACAATGAGGTAATTTTCCTTCCCTTTTCATTTGTTTCATGTATATACACATTCACGATGCACTGAGGACAATGCATGAGATAAGTGTGGAAAGGGTTTACTAATGTAGATTGTTTTAAATTTTTTTTTCTTTTACACTTCTTTTTAGAAAATTTTTAGATTTTTCTTTTGTATAAAAACTATTTTCTTTTCTTTTTACAAAACTTTTTGAAATAACAGAAATAGTTTTGATTTATTTTTAAGAAAATTAAGATTATCTTAGGAATTAGGAAGACCTAAAATTATGAAATTTTAATTTTAAGACAAATAGTTTTGATTTATTTTTAAGAAAATTAAGATTATCTTAAGAATTAGGAAGACCTAAATTATGAAATTTAAACCGAGTCAAAATAATAGCTCTTGTTTAAATTTTAGATAAGGAAGTAAGATTGGAAAGATACCTTGATCATGAATTTTTCGCCTTAGATTTATGCACTTCATACGTACACAATTTTTTGGAATTAAATAAAGACTGAAAATGTCATTAAAATATATAAAAAAATATATGAAATGATGATAATAAAAATTACTTATTGAAGTTGGGTAATTACGCCTCAGGAAGCATAATTATTCACACCTAAATGGTGGACAAATAAAATAAAATAATCCCCTTTAGTTTTGTGGCCTTGTTTACTCGAGTCCTTAAGTTCGAGGGATGTTTTCTCATCTGGTGCCCTAAAACTATCTGATTGAGTGTCATCGGCTAAAGGCTCACTACCCGAGTAAGCTAGAAAGCCTAAGAAAACTAAGGAAGAAATTTTTTTATAGAAATAAATGACATGAAAGTTAGAGTCAATATCCCAAAATTTTCATAGTTTACAAAGTGCATATGTTCTAAGAGTCTTATGAAAGATCAAAGAACCAATTCAATTTTAAATTCTTACATTTAATTTATAATAAGATTTTGCATTTTGACTTAGTTTAAGAAAAGAATAATTTCTGGTTAACCTATGACCTTGGATCACTTAAATTTTCACAAAAATATTTTAACACTTTCCTCTATTTCAAAATGTTTAAATATTTACATTTGATTTCTTTCTTTATAGATTTTATTGGTGTAATCTGCTGAAACTCTCATGAGATAAAACTCCTCCTCTAGGGGAAACCTAGAGGTTTAACGGCTTGTTGCACATGCTCAGTGCAATCGCGTCACCTGCGAAAGTGGTATAATAATTTTCTTAGTTTTTTTGTTTTGATCGGGACGAGCAAAAGATAAGTGTGGGGTGTGATTTGTCTCTAAAATTGTATATTTCATACCACATCTTCACATTTATTTAATATTAAATCCTGTTAATAATACCTCTCTTGCATGTTTCTAGGTCCATGGCATGATCGAAGAAGAAGACCCAAAATCACCATTTAATTGGTGATTAAAAGCCTACATGAATAACCATTGACTTTGGAGGGTGATTTGTTAAAACCAAGTGTCCAAATCTGGATTCCAGGAGGTACACCCCCGAAGGGGACAAGAGAGGAGCGTGCCGCAGGCGGCGCCGCGCACGCGGCTCTAGAAGAGCCACGAAAACGTGACTTTTGTGGAAACATGGCAAAAGTCACGTTTCCACGGTCTTGTGTGGAGCTGCGTGCCAAGATTTGAGCGGCTCCGTACCTGTACCCTGGTGCCCCCTTTCACCTATAAAAGCCCTGGAATTTTCAGAACTCAGGGAAGAAAAGTTTTAAGGAGTTTTTCATTAGTTACAGTGTAGTTTTAGAGTAGTTTCTTCTTATTAGGGTAGTTTAGGTTAGTTCTTCTTCTTCCTCTTTGTATTTTTCATTGCTTGTAGATCTTGTAATAGGAAAGAGAGTAGTACATGAGTGAAAAGCAAGAGTGCTTGTAATGGAAGGTGACAATCTATGAAAGATGCTCTCTTTACCTCTCCTTGTTCTCTTCTCTCTAACTCCTTTTACATGTTTAGCTAATTTTCTCTTATGGCAACAAACTACTATCCACTAACTTACTAACTTCTTACTTGATAATCCACATGAATCTAATAGCCTCTACTTGGCCTTGCTCTTGCAAGAGCCATTGATGGCTTATGATGATGGATTCTAACACTCTAACATTCTAACTCTCTAACAAACTAACATTACTTTATTCTATACTTACTCTTGTTTAGTTTTGATGGTTTAAGTGTAGCTTGCACTTGTTTGTTGAGTTTGGATGTGATGAGTTATCTTATGGGTCATGCTTTGAAACGTTGTTGAACCAAGGACTAGTGATGGCCAAGGATACGTGTGAGGCAACTGTCACTAAGAGGTTAGCATAATTAGTGGAGCCATTAGTAGTTAGTAGCCATGGGTTTTCTTTCCGTTTTACTTTATTTTAGAAATATATCAAAAATCACAAAAACCATCTTTTCTATGTCTCCCACTTCTTCGTGTTGCACCGTACTCTTCTCTTTTCACTTTTTGTTTACTTTTCTTTGATTCTTTAAAGCACTGAAGAAACATTAACGCACACGTGAACATACCTGTAAAGCTTCTATCACTTCCCGTCCCTGTGGATTTGACCCGTTTAGCCTCAATGCTATAATGGAAGTATCGAGAAGGCCAAATCACACACACTTTAAACATTGATTTCAAAATATACACTTTTTGTGCGCGTTTTCCCCCGACCAATGTCCAATTTGACACCGTAGACGAATCTTGCCCAAAGGATGACTACTCCGGCATTGAAGTCATATATGATTGTAGTCATGGTTGACAACTTACTCAGTGGGATACTGAGAAAATAAAGCAGTTTCTTAGGAATAATGCTTAAAGAAGACGCAAGATCAACTTGTACTCTCTCGATATATGTAAACTCAATATATCCAGTATAGTACAAGGGCCTATCATGTCGGTTGTCTTTGAGGAACACATCTTCAGGGGTAAAGGTGATGCAAGGCACTTGCTGTTGTACCAGATGACATCGGGGGCGTGAAGCTCCATCTTCTTTTGTAGGAGAGGTACTTGCATGAGAAATAATTTCGAATCAGCAAGAGCATCCCTAAGTACCTCTCTTGTCTCCTTGGAGAGGTGGACTAGCTCGTACAGAGTAATACTAGCCGGGATATTGGCCAATTGTGCCTATATGTCAAAGCGGAAGGGAGTATTGTGTCCTTTAGAAGGATTCTTCTTCAAAGATTCATCGAAGCGAATATCCTTCTGCTTTTCTTTGTCCTTTAGCGTTGGGGCCTAGACGGTGCAGCGATTCCTGACGTCGTTGGTTGGGATGCTCTGTCAGATGTCTGGTCGTACTATCACAAGTACTGTTTACCAAAACGCGTACCCACTGGCTACAGTATGGAAGGCTATGTTGCTAAGGTAGGCTTCTCCGCCTCTGAGTTGCTGAGACAGGCAACAGTCACAGAATCGTCTTCTACCATAAGGGAGACGATATTGCATGACTTTTCTTTGAACTTAGGCTTGTTGGTTTCCCATTGCTCATTTTTCACAATATCTGGGTGGACCCACATGATTTCTCCAAACTCGGTCAACATCGTGATGCGACCTTTTACTTTCTGCTGTTCAGCCATAGGGTTGATGACATCCAACCTTACCTTAGGGATTGAAACCAATCCATCTTGAACAGTCATCTTCGAGAATGTCCCGAAGTTAAGAATCACCATGTTGGCGGTGACTTTCTTCTGTTCTGATTTGAGAGTCAGAACTCTGGCGTCTACCAGGGCCTGGATCTTGTCTTTGAGGACATAGCACCTGCTGGTAGGGTGATGTACCATCCTATGAAAGAGACAGTAATTTGGATTATTTGTACGCCCCATTTCATTAGGTCGCCGAGTTTTAGGTTACTTGAGTTATTACCCTTGTGTAGCAAATAGAAGATTGCCACTACCTACTCCTCTTTGAAGGAGTACACCTTTGGCGAGAATTTAAATTCCTGATTTCCACTGGTGTTATTCTTTTGCTTCAGTAGTGCCATCACTGATAGCTCAACGATCATGATTATCTTCCAATTTGATTGAGAAGATTGAGCTGCATCGCGCCCTTTGGTGTTAACCCCCCACTTGTTCCTAAAGACTGAGGGCTCAAACTTCTTAGCCAATTTCTCAGCTATCTCAGCTTGCTCAACAAGTTCCTTCCATGTATGGGCTTTGACCGCTCCCATACAGACTTCTATTCTTTCCAAGAAGTTATGCCGACATGTCTGGAGTAACCTGGGTGACGACATGCTTGCAAGGCACATGAGTGAAAGGTTACGAAATCTTTCAAAGTTTTCCCGCACAGATTCTCCTCCTTTTTGGACTGTTGAGAGGAGCTTGTCCATAGTCACCTCGGTATCATTTTCGTAGAATCAAGAGAAAAACCAGGATTCTAAGTCAATCTAAGAATTAATGGAGCCACTAGGCAGGCTCCTAAACCAGTCAAAGGCTACCCTCTTAATGATGCCGATGAACAGTCTTGCCATGATGGCATCATTATCTATCACATTACCGATTTGAGATCAAAAGTAATAGATATGTTGGTTGGACGAGTGATTAGTCGACAAAATTGGACTTTTATATCACATTTCCCACTGATTTATAATAAAAATAACACTTCTCACCCGTGTTTTGATCTATTTTGCAGATAATTAATAGTTCATGGGCATAGGGGTAATACAAGCTTAATTATACCCATTTTGGGTAATTAATCTAGAGAGCTTTTAGAAGATGCATTGAATCCCGTATTTGAAGACGTATCTGGAGAAATATACGTTCAAATATTGCAAAACCAGATACATACAGAAGGTGTTAGAAGCCAGACGAACCATATGACCAAAATTCAGGGCAATCGGCCCTAATTTTGCCATGGAAATGTCATGGAAACGCGGCATTTTTGTGGGCCCACACGTCAATCTTCAACGTGTGGCCTCATCTCGCCTTCCAGATCCTTCCTATGCCTATAAATACTGCATTTATGGACCTGAGATGGGGGGATAGAGAGCAGTAGTTAGGATTTCTCTCTTTTAGTGCAGTGTAGTGTAGGTATTCTTCTTCTTTTCTTCTTCTTTCTTTTATATTTTCATTCTTTTTAGATTCATGTATTAGAGCAGAGATGATTCAGAGAGAGAAAGAGAGATTGATGTAAGAGATGGTGACAATCTATGTAATCTTCCTGCTTTCTTCAATGGTTTCTTCTCTAACCTCTAACATGATTAGCTAACTTTCATTTCATGGCAATCTAACTACTAATCACTAATCATCTTATCTCTTCCTTGATAATCAATATGAATCTAATAACATCTACAAGGCCTTGCTCTCGCAAGAGCCATTGATGGCTCATGATGATGGATTCTAACATTTAACTTGCTAACTTGATAACAAAGCATACTCTCTCTTATTTCATGCTTGCTTCTAATGGTTTTGATAATCTAAAATTTGTATTAACTTTCTCTTTATACAAGTTTTGTATGTGAGGAACCATCTTATGTGCAATGCTTTGTATTGCTTCTTGAAGCCATTTTTGAAGCCAAGGACTAGTGATGGCTAAGAATCCATGTGAGACAACTATCACTAAGAGGTTAGCATGAATAGTAGAGCATTTAGTAGTTGTTGCCATGAATCTTCTTCTCTTTTTATTTTGTTTTGAAACCTTTTCTTCAACATAAAAATACCATTTTTTTTTCATGTTATTTTCATCTCCTATTTCCTCTACTTCTTCTTTTCTTTTATTTTGTTTTTAAAACTATTTTTCAAAACCTCATCTTATTTTATTTTTTTTTTATCTTATTTCTATTTTCTTATTTTCTTTCACTGATTTACAACCACTTTTTATTTGTTTTCACATCGTCATTTTCAGTGCCTTCTCTATCTATCACTTTTGGATTTCTTTTCTTTTTCTTTTTCTCATTCTTTAACAAAGAAGAACTTGGTAATATAATGTAACGCCCCGATCCTGCGGGTACGGAGACGTTACTGCAACGTATATACGTAGGTCAGAAATACCCTCACGTATATACGCTAAGCATCAGTACAGGCAAGAATCAGAGTACGGAAGCAAGTGGTGCATTATACATTCCAACACATGAGTACAATTACAAAGTTATCACCAGAGGTGACAAATATTACAATAATATTACATCACCGATAGGCGCAAATGCGAGAATACAAAGGAATGTACAAGAGTGAACAGTATCAAAGGCACTCACGAGTTTACAAAAGGAAATCTCGAGAGGCACACAGGGGGGCCTGGAAGGATAAGGCTCCAGACGGTCTGCTGGGGATCCATGCTTCAGCTGCGTCACTCTAATCAGCAACTGGGGGAATCCACACGCTCCAAGCTCCATGACCTGGACATGAGGATCTAGGGGAGTCAGATAGAACTCCCCAGGCGAGTGGTGATACGAATGCCAAGTGGCGAGCAAAGATAAGCACATGTGTAACGATAAAACCGAATCATAATCATGCATTGAAAACCGTGTCGTGAGCATAAGCATGCAGGAGCAAGTAGACATAGAACAAGTGATATCAAACAGGAAGTACTCATGGTATGATAAGATAAGAACAGGAGACTGGTGGAATAGAATACGGGTGGTGAAACCGGGTGTAAGCAAGTATAGTATAATAATCATAAAATCGAAAATCCGAAGTAAAACCCGATACAACCAATCATGACAAAGCATATCACAGGTCCATAACTGGCATCTTTTATTATTATTATTACTCGTCTTACCCTGATGTCTAGATATGTGAACTAGCGTCCCAGCACACATATATCCACATCTGAGTAAAGCAAGGTTGTTATTGGAAACCAACGGGGGTATCAACGAACAATGTTTACAGTGTGTCCCGTACATGCCCGGGACCACGACCCAGGACGTTCCATCGCTGGTGTATTGAACCGGCCGCAAGGCCTACAGGAGGGTCTTATAGAATGCCCTTATCAAGATGGTACCAGGAAGGAGGGAGCCAGCACTCCCCTCGGTCGCCTGGAGGCCCACAGGTCAGACCGGAAGTTTTAGTTGCACAACATGCCTAGTACCGCTGTAAACACGAACATATATTGATAGCCGCAAGTTTCCCCCGACCCAATGTAAGTTGTTCCTTTTTATGATTTATTATGTAATTATCAATTTACGGGAATAGCAGGTGCAAGACATGATCAGGAGTTCAGGAGTACATGAGTACTGCAGATTCAGGTCACTGTATATATAATACAGGATAACAAGTACAAGATTCAAGTCACTGCATAATGTAGGATAACAAGTATAGTATTCCCGTAAATGTGATAATCACAGGTCAAGTATTAATATGTCAAGAGGCAAGTATATCATGCCGGGTGTCAGGTGATAGCATGACAGGAGGATGATATTTGGCAGGTGACCAATCATGTCAAGAGATTGATATTAGTCTGGTGGCAAGTCATGTCATAACAAGGGGCATTTGCCAAGTAGTAGCATGTCTGGTGTCAGGTGATACAAACAGGTGTTAAATAGTAGCATGTAGTTGACAGGTATGAAGTAATGGCATGTTAAGTGTTAACATATCAGGTAAGTACATGGCATGTGATAGAATAGTAGCTGAGTACAACCAAGCGGAGCTGAACAAGCAGGAGACACAGACAGCAAACAGTATTTAACACTGGAGCGTCTGGCAAGGTTGCCGGGACAACTCGGCTTACAGTGCGAGTAGAAAATCCGGCAGCTTCTCGCCTAGACGAATCTAGTGGTAAAGCGCTGAACGCTGATCATGATAACCAGGCGGAGCTGAGAGACCTGACGGTCTCAACTCACTTCTCTTTCGAGATAGTGAGAGACCGGAGGCTGAGAGACCTGACGGTCTCAACTCACTTCTCTTTCGAGATAGTGAGAGACCGGAGGCTGAAGGGTCCGGAAGCCAAGAACGCTCGGGGTTTAAGCGCACTCTCGGTGGCTACTAGCCATCCCAGGAGTGGGCAGAAACCCAGAGTCCAACGACCACGAAGGGTCAGCCACGCATGGTATAAAGCAGTAAAACACATCACAGGCATGGTATATGTACAAGAATTAAACTACCCTAATACAAGCATTCGTCACAGAGCAATACATGTCCAGTCATTGGCACTTGGCCATACACAAATACAGGGACCCAGTCCAATACAAAATACATTTAAACATGGAATAGAATACATGTCGACCCGACAAAGCGGGGAAACCCAAATGGAGGCGAGGACACTCGCCTAAAGCTCCAGAAAGGCCGAAAACTAAGAAATCCCGGGAACTCGCGCACGCGCCATATAATAAAATATATATATATATTTTTAGAGAGAGAAAGGGAGGAGGAGAGAGAGAAAGAGTTAGAGAGAGAAACCTAGAGAGGGAAAGGGAGTTTCTAGAGAGAGAAAATCTTAGAGAGAGAAAGGAGGGAGATCTAGAGAGAGAAAGAGATTAGAGAGAGCAGGGAGAGAATTTGGAGAGAGAGACGGTTAGAGAGAGAGAGAATTTGAAGAGAGAGTGAGAGAGTTGCTTAGAGAGGAGAGAGATGAGAGAGAGAGAGAGGAGAGAGAAAAAAGGGAGGGGGGCTGTTGCCCCCCTCACAGTCGTCCACGGCCAGGCCAGGAGGTCTGGCCGTGGCCCTGTCAGGGCCGGCGCCGGCGGCCCTCCGGTGGCCGCGCCGGCCACCCCAAGGGGAAGAGAGAGAAATCCGGGGAGAGAGAGAGAGAGAGGTGGGGGCAGAGGGGCTGCTGCCCCCCCTCAACCTCTGGTCACGGCCTGGCTTTGCCAGGCTGTGGCCAGGCCAGCCCTGGCCATGCGGCCAGGGGCACCAAGGGGGCGGCGCTAGGGGCGGCGCCGCCAGACAGGGGCGGCCACGCTGGCCGCCCAAGTAGGGGAGAGGGAAAAAGAAAAAGAAAGGAAAAGGAAAAGGAAAAGAAGAAGAAAAAGAAGAAAAGGAAAAGAAAGGAAGGGCTCGCCGGAGTCGCTGGGCGGCGGCGGAGCCTGGACGGAGGTGTCGGCGTTGATGGTGGTGGTGGTCAGTTCTTGGGGAGGAAGAGAGAGAGGGAGGTGGGAGAAATTGAAGGGTGGAGAAGAAAGAGGAGGAGATAGAGAGAGAGAATTGAGGGAGAGATTAGGAGGTGAAGTGAAAGAGGGGGAGAATTTTGGGGAAAGAAGGAGGAGGAGGAGGCGGTCGCTGGCGCCAGGGGAAGGAGAAGAAAGAAGGAAGAAAGAGAAAAAGAAAGAAAAAAGGAAAAGGAAAAGGAAAAGAAAATAAAAAAGAAAAAGGAGAAGATATTTTGGAGGGTTGTGTGGTGGAGGAATTTTTGGGGAAAAAGAAAAAAGGAATATAGAGGAAAAGGGAGTGGATGGGAAAAATGGGAAAGGAAAGAAAAAGAAAAATAAGTTAGATGATATTCCGGATCTGGGAAAATCCCAAAACATCGAAAATGCTGGAAAATTGGACTGATCCGGAAAGGTCTCGAAAAATTCTTAAAAATAATAAATATTATTTTAAGGTACATGGTGAAATCGATTTTCAGAAATAAAATCCCATTTTAAAATTAAAAATCCGGAAGTCAACAGCCGATACCGGTCTACACCGGTTCGGCCGGATTTTGATAAATTCTGAAAAATCTCAGAAAATGTATTAAAGAATAAAATATAATTTTAAGAAGTAAAGTAAAAGCAGAATTCAGAAATTCAATTCCGATTGTAAACTAAAAATCCTGGAACCAACCAGCGATACTAGCCGACACCAATCCGGTGGAATTTTGATAAATTCATAAAATCCTCAGAAAAAGTATTTAGATAGGAAATGTGATTTTAAGAAATAATGTAAAAAGACATTTCTAGTAATTCCAATCTGTTTGTAAATTAAAAATTCAGGAATCGGTCAGCGGTGTTGGTCGACACCGGTTTTGAAGATTTACAACTTAATTCAGGAAAATTCCAGAAAATCATAGAAAATCTAAAATATTGGAAAACGATATTTAAAACTGAAATCGGTCAAATCTAAATACCAGAAAGACCAAATCGAGTAATACCCTAGGATCGGGTCCTCGGTTCAGACTAGGGCTGACTCCGAGTCCGTGAATCCGGATCCAAGACAAAACGATCATATAAATAATTCTTAATACAAAACAAATAAAGGAAGTAAATCGAAAAATACGATCAAAAAATCTGAATACGCAACTAAGTACGTATTCTGGGAGCGGGGTGTTACATATAACATATGAATGGACTGTTAATGCTTCTATCGCCTCCCGTCCCTGTGATGCAACTCGTTGAGCAAATACTATAACGGAAGTATCAAGGGAACATTAGCACACATGCTTTTTATTGATTTCATAAAACACATGTTTTCAAGTGCATAGTTCTGCCTGATCAAAATTTTGGCGCCATTGCTGGTGATGAGAGTGGTTTAAATTCACGTTTTTGTTAACATTTTATTCTCTATTTTGGTGTGCAGGGCAATTTTTACAGAACCTTTGCTTTGCAGAAGTCTACTCTTACTTGTCTCTCCCTGCTCTATAAAGCTGGGTGCTTGCTTCTAAAATTTTGCCACGAAAATTCAAAAAAACCGCAATAACGCGGCAATTCGTGGCAATTGTACTTTGTCTTTCGCAGAAAATTTGCAAGTTGCATATATTGTTGTATTCTTCTGCTAATTATCTGCTTTGATTTTCTACACATTGCAATAAACTATAAACTAAAATCAGTAATTGGCCGCTTTTAAAACAGTTTGGACATTTGCATTTAGACACGTGTCAATTCAGTTCCTATATACTGTATTTTGTTCTGTTGTTGTGATTTGGACTGAGGTGTACATATGACATTGTATATAGCATAGAACAAATATATAGTGATTTACTCTCTTTGTGTGTTACTTTTGTCTATATTGCACACTTACGTGAATTGAATTTAAGGGCATAACCTAATACAAGATAAGGTGGGGACGTTATTACCCTTCTTTAGCCTAAAAACCACCTCCCCACTCACACAACCCAAGCCATAATAAAAATTGATAGACGTTGGCCTCTAAAAACATCTCGGACTCATTAAGAGATTGATCGAGGGTGAAACTTGTGAGAATCATACTCTTTTCAAATCAGTGTCTAAGATTGGGGATTAAGAGGTTACGCCTCGAAGATATCGTGGTTTGGCGTAATTAAGGCTTGTTGCTTACGCATGGATACCTCCCACCGCATTTTGCCCTTACCTGGACGATTAGCTTGTGGTCAGATTCATACAACAATCTCCCCCGGTTAATCTTCAAGTTCGGAGTTTTCTAGGTCTGGGTCAACCCTAATATAGGCTTGGTTTTGATTTTCTTTTTTTTTGTTTGTTATTTGCTTTTTCTTTTTTATTTGTGTTTATTTATAATATGGATCTCAATAATAATTTTTTCAATCCAAATATGAATCCATACTTCACATCAACCTCATTGTCGAATAACTCCAACCCAGCTTTGAAAAACATGACCCATCTAAATAATCTGGATTGAATGTATTTGACTCAATATAACCCATAACCGCTTATCTGATGACCAACATTTCAAAAATAATTTCAACTCGTCACAGAGTCAATGGGGATTCACCTCCACCGAGTTAAATTTTCAATCACCTTGTCCACAATTTTCACAAATTTCACAATATTCATTCCCTGATTTTATTTCCTATACTCTTTTTTCAGAACCACCCATAGAAAGTATAGAAGCTGTACAAGTCATGCTTGAGTCCCAACAAAAGAAGCTCAATTCACCACTTTCACAATATTTTAAAAATTCATACTCAGTTCCACCTATTCAAAATGAACAACCATCTGCCCTGGAAAGGAGTATGGAATACTTGCGTGAGTCTGAGCTTTAATCTCAAAATATGTTGGAATCACAATCTTTACAAATTTTTCAAAACCAAGATTGCTACACTTTCTTTCTAGAACATCCACTTGAAGAAAAATCATATGTAGAAAAGAGTATAGAAATCTTGCAGGAGTCCGGACAATAATTTCAAAAATCTTTTGCCTAGTCTATCAATAGGTTGGAAACACATTGAGTAAATTGGTCAATATTTATAGAAATGAGGAAACTCTCTCTTATCAACTTTTGACCAATTTAGTATCTCTAACTCTATTGATTTGACCTAGAGCTTTTGTTATTTTGAAAACCAAGATTCAATTTCAGCACACCCATTTGAACTTGACCAAACTTTAAATTTTAAAAACCCCATTGACATTTTGGCAAGTTATCCCTTTTCTGAGATTGAAGTTAAGAATAAATGTGATCTTGAACCTCAACTTGGTAATTCAATTTCACTTTTTGATTCAATAATGACTCTAGTATCTTTGCCTGATTTTAATCTTTTTCCCGACTCAGTACTAGATCCTGTGCCAATTCATCATGAAATTGAATCAGTAATTTTTTATGATCATCATATTGAACTTGACCAATACCATATTTTTGGGTGTCATATTGACAAATTGGCATGTTTTTCTTTCAAATATATTGAACTTTAATAAGAATGTAATTTCAATCCTCAAATTTGTGATCTAGTTCAAATTCCTAAATCAATATTGATTCCTGTTTTGTTACCCAATCTGAGCATCATTTTAGAGTCAGTTTTGATTCTCATACTTGTCATTCTTGAATTGGAATCACCAACCTTAGGATGTCACTTTCTGTTGTGGAGAAATGAATGTGGACAAGAATTTTAACTTATTGATTTGGACCCACTTCCTGAACAAATTTTGAGTTCTGAAACCATCACTTGACTTCAGTCAATTTCCTGGTCAATCATAGTTTCTGTACTTCTTGAGTCCAAATCTATCATTCCATCTTTTCATACTCATTCTGGGATAAAGGTGTTGATAAATTTGACCCTGAAATTATTTTAAAATTTTGAAAATTAGATGGGCTAAAATTCTTAATAAAAATCATCCATGTTCACATCATCATAAAGGGTTGTATTAGAGGAGTCACTGGTAGGTTCCTTCGGACTCCACGCAAATTAGAATGGACCACATTTTATGAGCCAATTAGACCGCCACCTGAACTACCACCTTGAGGTGATTTTTTCTTTCCTCTCTATTTGTTTCATGCATATATACATTCACGTGCATTGAAGATAATGCATGAGATAAGTGTGGGGGAGGGTTTACTAACATAAAGTTTTTAGATTTCTTTCTTTTTCACCTTTTTAGGATATTCTTAAGATTTTTTTCTTTTTGTGTAGGAATTTTTCCTTTTTTAAAAATTTTTTGAAATAAGAGACAAAGTTTTGATCTATTTTTAAGAAAATTAAGATGATCTTAGAAATTAAGAAAACCTTAATTATGACATCTTAAACCTAATTGAAATAATGGATCTTGTTTAAGATTATGGGCTATGTTAGATAGATTGGAAAGATAAGTTTATCTTGATTTTTTTGCCTTAGATAGTATGAACTTCACACTTACATATTTTTTGGATGGAAATAAAGACCTAAAATGCCATAAAGTAAAGATTAATATAAAGGAAAAAATATATGGCATATATGAATAAAAAATTACTTATTAAGCTGGAAAACTATGCCTCAAGAAGTATGATTATTCACGCCTAAACAGTGGTCATAAGAAACAAATAGTCCCCCTTAGTTTTGTGGCCTTTTTTACTTGAGTCCTTAAATCTGAGGGATATTTTCTCATTTGGTCCCTAAGACCGTCTGATCAGGGAGTCATCGGTTAAAGGCTTACTATCCGGATAAACTAGAAAGCCTAAGAAAACTAAGAGAAATATATATATAAATGGCTTGATGGTAAAATTTTGAAATCCCAAAAATTTACACTGCCACAAAGTGCATATTATCTAGGTTTTATGAAGGATAAAATATTCAATCTAATTTTGAATTTTTACCTTAATTGAAGACAAGAACTTGCATAAAATTTAAGTTTAAGGAAGAATAATTTTTGGTGGACTTATGATCTTAGATTGTTTAAATTTTTGCAAAAATATTTCGTAAACTTGTCTCTTTTACAAAATACGTTTTCAAAACACTAATTTTTGCTTTCTTTCCTTATGGATTTTGTGGGTGTAATCCACTGAAAACCATCAGGAGACAAAACTCCTCCTCTAGGGGGTAAGCTAGAGGTTTAACGACTTGTTGCACACGCTCAATGCAATCGCGTTACCTGCGAAAGTAGTGTAATAATATAGTTTAGTTTTTTTCTTTTCTTGTTTTGGTCGGGACGAGTAAAAGATAAGTGTGGGGGTGTGATTAATCTACAAAATTGTACTTTATATCGCATTTTCCTACTGATTTATGATAAAAATAACACTTCTCGCCCGTATTTTGATCTATTTTACAGATAATCAAAAGTTCAAGGGAATAAGGGTAATAAGAGCTTAATTATACCCATTTTGGGTAATTAATCTGGATTTCTTGAAGGTCAAGCTAGAGAGCTTCTTGAAGATGCATTGAATCCCGTATTTGAAGACGTATCTGATGAAATATATGTTCAAATATTGCAAATCCAGATACATAAAGAAGGTGTTAGAAGCCAGACGAACCATGTGACCAAAATTCAGGACAATTGGCCCTAATTTTTGATTGCACACATTATTGCATTATTCTTTATTATATTTTCACATTTATCATGTAATAAATCTGCCATGGAAGCGCGACATTTTTGTGGGCCCACCATCAATTTTCGACGCATGGCTTCGTCTCGGCTTCCCGATCCTTCCTATGCCTATAAATACTGCATTTATAGACCTGGGACAAGGGGATGGAGAGTAGTAGCTAGGATTTCTCTCTTTTAGTTTAGTGTAGTGCATGTGTTCTTCTTTTCTTCTTATTTCTTTTGTATTTTCATTTCCTTTTAGATTCATGTATTAGGGCAGAGATGATTCAGGGAGAGAAAGGGAGAGATTGATGTAAGACATTGTGACAATCTATGTAATCTTTCTCCTTTCTTCGATGATTTCTTCTCTAACTTCTAACATAACTAGCTAACTTTCATTTCATAGCATTCTAACTACTTACTACTAATATCTAACCTCTTCTTGGTAATCTACATGAATTTAATAGCATCTATAAGGCCTTGCTCTTGCAAGAACCTTTGATGGCTCATGATGATAGATTTTAACATCTAATTGCTAACTTGCTAACCAAGCTAACTCTCTCTTATTTAATGCTCGCTTCTAATGGTTTTGATGATCTAAGATTTGTATTAGCTTTCTTTTGATGCAAGTTTTGTATGTGAGGAACCATCTTAGGTGCCATGCTTTGTATTGCTTCTTGAAGTCAAGGACTAGTGATGGCTAAGAATCCATGTGAGGCAACTATAACTAAGAGGTTAGCATGATTTAGAGCATTTAGTAGTTAGTTCTCATGAATCTTCTTCTCTTTTTATTTTGTTTTCAAACCTTTTCTTCAAGATAAAAATACCATTTTTATTACATGTTGTTTTCATCTCCTATTTCTTCTACTTCTTCTTTTCTTTTATTTTGTTTTTAAAACCATTTTCCAAAACCTCTTTTTATTTTATTTTCTTTTTTCTTTTTTCTATTTTCTTTTTTTTCTTTCACCGATTTATAACCACTTTTTATTTGTTTTCACATCGCTGTTTTCAGCACCTTCTCTATCTATCACTTCTGGATTTCTTTTCTTTTTATTTTTCTCATTCTTTAACAAAGAAGAACTTGTTAATATAACACGTGAACGGACTGTTAATGCTTTTATCGCCTCCCGTCCCTGTGGATTCGACCCGTTGAGCCAATACTATAACAGAAGTATCGAGGGAACATTAGTACACATGCTTTTCACTGATTTCATAAAACACACATTATCAAGTGTTTAGTTCTGCCCGATCAAAATTTTGGTGCCATTTTCGGAGATGAGAATGGTTTAAATTTACATTTTTGTTAACATTTTCTTCTTTATTTTGGTGTGCAGGGTAATTTTTACAGAACATTTGCTTTGCAGAAGTCAACTCTTGCCTACCTCTCCCTGCTCTAGAAAGCTGATAGCTTGCTTCTAAACTTTTGCCACAGAAATTCAAGAAACGCAATAATGTGGCAATTTTGTAGCAATTGTACTTTGTCTTTTGCAGGAAATTTGCAAGTTGCATATATTGTTGTATTTTTCTGCTAATTATCTGCTTTGATTTTCTACACACTGCAATAAACTATGAACAAAAATCAGTAATTGGCCACTTTTAAAACAATTTAGACATTTGTATTTAGGCACGTGTCAATTCAATTCCAATATACTGTATTTTGTTTTGTTGCTGTGATCTGAACTGAGGTGTACATATGGCATTGTATATAACATAGGACAAATACATAGGTGATTTACTCGCTTCGTGCATTATTTTTGTCTATATTGCACACTTACATGAATTGAACTTAAGGGCATAACCCAATACGAGATAAGGTGGGGACGTCATTACCCTTCTTTAGCCCAAAAATCACCTCCCCACTCACACAACCCAAGTCATAATAAAAATTGATAGACGTTGACCCCTAAAGACATCTCAGACTCATTAAGAGATTGATTGAGGGTGAAACTTGTGAAAATTATGCTCTTGTGAAATCGGTGTCTAAGGTTGTGGATTAAGAGGTTACGCCTCGAAGATATTGTGGTTTGGCATAATTAAGGCTTGTTGCTTACGCACGAATACCTCCCACCGTATTTTTTTCCTACCTGGCCGATTAGCTTGTGGTCGGATTTATACAACAACCTCCCCCGGGTAATCACCAAGTTAGGAGTTGTCTAGGTCTAGGTCAACCCTAATATAGGTTTGGTTTTGATTTTCTCTTTTTTTTTTGTTTGTTGTTTGTTTTTTTCTTTTTTGTTTGTGTTTGATTGTAATATGGATCTCAATAATAATTTTTTCAATCCAAATATGAATTCATACTTCACATCAACCTCATTGTCGAATAACTCCAACCCAGCTTTGAAAAACATGACCCAACTAAATAATCTGGATTGAATGTATTTGACTTAATATAACCCATACTGCTTATCTGATGACCAACATTTCAAAAATAATTTCAACTCGTCACAGAGTCAATGGGAATTCATCTCTACCAAGTCAAATTTTCAACCACCTTGTCCACAATTTTTACAAATTTCACAATATTCATTCCCTAATTTTTTTTCCTATACTCTTTTTTCAGAACCACCCATAGAAAAAAATTCGAGTTAGAAAAAAGTATAAAAGCTATACAAGTCATGCTTGAGTCTAAACAAAAGAAGCTCAATTCACCACTTTCACAATATTTTCAAGATTCATACTCAGTTTTCCTATTCAAAATGAACAACCATCTGCACTGAAAACGAGTATGGAATGCTTGCGTGAGTCTGATCTTAAATCACAAAATATATTGGACTCATAATCTTTATAAATTTTTCAAAACTAAGATTCCTACACTCCCTTTCTAGAACATCCACTTGAAGAAAAATCATATCTAGAAAAGTATAGAAATCTTGCCGGAGTCTGCATAACAATTTCAAAAATTTTCTGCCCAGTCTATCAATAGGTTGGAAAGACAATTGAGTAAATTGGTCAACATGTATAGGAATGAGAAAACTCTCTCTTATCAACCTTTGACCAATTCAGATATCTCTAACTCTATTGATTTGACCTAGAACTCTTGCTATTTTGAAAACCAAGATTCAATTTCAGCACACCCATTTGAACCTGACCAAACTTCAAATTTTAAAAATCCCATTGACATTTTTGCAAGCTATCCCTTTCCTGAAATTGAACTTGAGAATGAATGTGATCCTGAACCTCAATTTTATAATTCAATTCCACTTCCTGATTCAATAATGACTTTAGTATCTATGTTTGATTTTAATCCTTTTTCCGAGTCAGTATTATATCCTGTGTCAATTCATCATGAAATTGAATCATTAGTTTTTTATGATCATCATATTGAACTTGACCAATACCATACTTTAAAGAGTCACATTGACAAATTGGCTAGTTTTCCTTTCAAATATATTGAACTCTAATAAGAATGTAACTTCAATCCTCAAATTTGTGATCTAATTCAAATTCCTAAATCAATATTGATTCCTATTTTGTTACCCAATCTGAGCATCATTTTAGAGTCAGTTTTGATTCTCATACTTGTCATTCTTGAATTGAAATCACCAACCTTAGGATGTCACTTTCTGTTGTGGAGAAATGAATGTGGACTAAAATTTTAACTTATTGATTTGGACCCACTTCCTAAACAAATTTTGACTTCTGAAACCATCACTTGACTTCAGTCAATTTCCTGAGTCAATCATAATTTCTATACTTCTTGAGTCCAAATCTATCATTCCATCTTTTCATATTCATTCTCGGACAAGGGTGTTGATAAATTTGACTTTGAAATTATTTTAAAATTTTGAAAATTAGATGGGCTAAAATTCTTAATAAAAATCATCCATGTCCACATTATCATAATGGGTTGTATTAGAGGGGTCACTAGTAGGTTCCTCCGGACTCCACACAAATTAGATTGGACCCATTTCATGGGCTAATTAGACCGCCATCTGAACTACCACCTTGAGGTAATTTTTTCTTCCCTCTCTATTTGTTTCATGCATATATACATTCATGATGCATTGAGAATAATGCATCAGATAAGTGTGAGGGAGGGTTTACTAATATAGAGTTTTTAGATTTTCTTTCTTTTTCACTTCTTTTAGGATATTCTTAAGATTTTCTTCTTTTTGTATAGGAATTTTTCCTTTCTTTAAAAACTTTTGGAAATAAGAGGCAAAGTTTTGATCTATTTTTAAGAAAATTAAGATGATCTTAGAAATTAAGAAAATCTTAATTATGACATCTTAAATCTAATCAAAATAATGGATCTTGTTTAATATTATGGGCTAAGTAAGATAGATTGGAAAGATAATTTTATCTTGAATTTTTGTCTTAGATGGTATGCACTTCACACTTACACATTTTTGGGATGGAAATAAAGACCTAAAATGCAATAAAGCAAAGATTAATAAAAAGAAAAATATATATGGTATATTGAATAAAAAAACTACTTATTAAGCTCGATATCTATGCCTCAAGAAGCATGATTATTCACGCCTTAACAATGGTCATAAGAAACAAATAGTCCCCCTTAGTTTTGTGGCCTTGTTTACTTCAGTCCTTAAACCTGAGGGATATTTTCTCATCTGATGCCCTAAGACCGTCTAATCTAGGAGTCATCGGTTAAAGGCTCACTGTCCGGGTAAACTAGAAGGCCTAAGAAAACTAAGAGAAGAGGGAAAAAATGATATATATATATATATATATATATATATATATATATATATATATATATATATATATATATATATATAAATGGCTTGATGTTTAAAGTTGAAATCCTAGAAATTTACACTGTCACAAAGTGCATATTATCTAGGTTTTATGAAGAATAAAATATTCAATCCAATTTTGAATTCTTATCTTAATTGAAGATAAGATCTTGCATATAAACTAAGTTTATGATCTTAGATTGCTTAAATTTTTGCAAAAATATTTCATAAACTTATCTCTCTTTCAAAATGCGTTTTCAAAACACTAACTTTTGCTTTCTTTCTTTATAGATTTTGTGGGTGTAATCCGCTGAAAACTCTCAGGAGACAAAACTCCTCCTCTAGGGGTAACCTAGAGGTTTAACGGCTTATTGCACACGCTTAATGCAATCGCGTTACCTACGAAAGTGGTGTAATAATATTATCGTTTAGTTTTTTCTTTTCTTGTTTTGCTTGGGACGAGCAAAAGATAAGTGTGGGGGTGTGATTAGTCTACAAGACTGCACTTTTATATCGTATTTTCCTACTGATTTATGATAAAAATAACATTTCTCACACGTGTTTTGATCTATTTTGTAAATAATCAAATTTTAAGAGCATAGAGGTAATAAGAGCTTAATTATACCCATTTTGGGTAATTAATCTAGATTTCTTGGAGGCCAAGCTAGAGAGCACCTAGAAGATGCATTGGATCCCGTATTTGAAGATATACCGAAAAAATAAACGTTCAAATATTGCAAAACCAGATACGTAAAGAAGGCGCTAGAAGCCAGACGAACCATGTGACCAAAATTCAGGACAATCTGCCCTAATTTTGCAATGGAAACGCGGTATTTTTGTGGCCCCACGCATCGATTTTTGACGCGTGGCTTCGTCTCGCTTTCCCAATCCTTTCTATACCTATAAATACTGCATTTATGGACCTGGGACGGGGGGATGGAGACTTATATTGTAGTGTAGTGTAGGTGTTCTCCTTTTCTTCTTCTTTCTTTTGTATTTTCATTTCTTTTAGATTCATGTATTAGGACAAAGATGATTCAGAGAGAGAAAGGGAGAGATTGATGTAAGAAAGGGTGACAATCTATATAATCTTTCTTGTTTCTTCAATGGTTTCTTCTCTAACCTCTAACATGACTTGCTAACTTTCATTTCATGACAATCTAACTACTAACCACTAATCATCTAGCCTCTTCTTGATTATCCACATGAATCTAATAGCATCTACAAGGCCTTGATCTTACAAGAGCCATTGATGGCTCATGAAGATGGATTCTAGTATCTAACTTGCTAACCTGCTAACCAAGCTAACTTTCTCTTATTTCATGCTTGCTTCTAATGGTTTTGATGATCTAAGATTTGTATTAGCTTGCTCTTAATGCAAGTTTTGTATTTGAGGAACTATCTTAGGTGCCATGCTTTGTATTACTTCTTGAAGTCAAGGACTAGTGATGGCTAAGGATCCATGTGAGGCAACTATTACTAGGAGGTTAGCTGATTAGTAGAGAATTTAGTAGTTAGTTGCCATAAATCTTCTTCTCTTTTAATTTTGTTTTCAAACCTTTTCTTCAACATAAAAATACCATTTTTATTTCTTATTGTTTTCATCTCCTATTTCTTCTACTTCTTCTTTTCTTTTATTTTGTTTTTAAAACTATTTTCCAAAATCTCTTCTTATTCTATTTTCTTTTATCTTATTTCTATTTTCTTGTTTTCTTCCATTGATTTACAACCACTTTTATTTGTTTTCACATCACCGTTTTCATCGCCTTCTCCATCTATCACTTCTAGATTTCTTTTCTTTTTCTTTTTCTCATTCTTTAACAAAGAAGAATTTGTTAACATAACATATGAACGGACTGTTAATGCTTCTATCACCTTCCGTCCCTATGGATTCGACCTGTTGGGCCAATACTATAATAGGAGTATCGAGGGAATATTAGCACACACGCTTTTCACTGATTTCATAAAACACACGTTTTTAAGTGCTTGGTTCCACTCGATCAAAATTTTGATTACCAGTTTGAGATCGGAAGTAATAGATATGTTGGTTGGGCGAGCCCTTGACATTGTACGTATGTAACATAGGTGGCTTGAACTTTGGTGGGTATGGTACCGAATCCCACTCTAGTGGGTAAGGACGAGTCATCCCTACCTTCTTCAGTTCATCCCTCTGGGCTAGGGAAGCAATCTGAGCCTGGATGCTTTTAATGACCTCGGTATCAATTGAGGAGCTTTCCTTCGACTTCTCTATCTGAGGATGCTCATCATCGCTATGCTCCTCATCGTTATAATTGTTGCTGGTGTCATTGGTATTCTGGTTAGTCAAAAGCTGAGTGAGCATTTACTGGATGTTATCCAAGGCTTCTTGCTGAGCCCTGGAAGTCTGATCTTGTGCCTCCATCTGCCAATAGAGGTATCATCATTGTTGTCGGCTATGTTAGCAGACACGGGACCCATCCGCACCAAGCTGATTGTGGCAGAAGAGGCATATTCGCTAGCTTCCTCCTCACCATCTGACCATTGAAAAAGATTTCTCAATGGTGTAGGTGACACGACTCTAGTTGACGAAAAAGGTTGTTTATAATCATAGGGTATTGCTACCCTATAGCGAGTACCCTGTAAGGCACCTTCGTGGTTCACCAGAACCTGACTCAAGCCATGGCTATAGTCGGAGTCTGGGGAGCAAGGCGGAGGAACAAAGTTCCTCGTCTCCATCTTTGGGACCGAAAAAGATCCCTCCCTTTGCTTATCATGTTAACAGAGATGACTGCTAGATGGGTCACCTTCGTTGCCTTCTTTTTCTGGGGCTTGGTCTTCTCAGTAGTCTAGGCCGATATTCGGTCGAATACCGATCGATGACATGGGGTAGCGGCTGTTTGGACCTTTTCTAGGCAGCAATGGACGAAGTGTACCGCCACAAGTTGACACCCTATTTGTCCGCACTGGGACAACGTGATGTGAGAGGGCTCCTCCGAGCAAAACTTTAGCTTTGTGCTCAGATAATCTCTCAAGTCTGTGTTAACTTGACCAACCTATCCATCACAGAGACCCGAGGAGACTGAAAGTTAGCCCCCTTGGGCTGAGAAGCCTTAGGACTAGCCTTAAAGGCATTCCTTTTGGCTATAGGCGAAGATAAGATAGCTTCACCTGAAAGAGTATCTTCGAAAGATGAAGTTACTGTTTTAGTTCTGCCCTTGGAGACGAACTTAGCTCTGCCGTGCAGAGTTTTTCCTGCAAGCGAGGTTAGAAGAGCTTTACTATTAGCACTTAGTCGTGCTTTACCTCTAGTCTCGTGGTAGAGTATGTTAGACTTGGTGCTGAGAGCGATGCTAGATCAGCTGTTAGCACGCACAGGTGCTCTGATCTTAGCCTCGCATGCGGCAGTTTTAACACCGCCCAAGAGTGTTATTGGGGCAAGCGGGACTGCAGTAGCCTCGCTATGAGCACAAGGTGCTTTAGCTTTAGCTTTAGCCTTGCAGGATAGGTGAAGCTGAGGAACAGAGGGAGTCTTGTAATCCAAGACTATCTTAGCTTCATGAGAAACTGATTCGAGAGAGGCAAGGGTGGACTTTGCAATCCACATAGCCTTGGCAGAGGCTATTTTAGGTTCGCATGGAACCCTTGAAGGCTTGCGCACAATGCTAACACGCTAGCGCGGGGCTAACTTAGTCTCAGTTGGGACTGTGGTAGGCTCACATAGAGCTAGTTTAGGCTCGCAGGGAGCCTGTTTAGCCTCACATGAGGCAGAATTAAGTTCACGGAGAATCTCAATAGTCTCAACAGAGACGTGCTTCCCAGAAATAGCCAAGGGTATTTTGGCTACGCTGACCTTCCTGTGATTGCGCATATGTAGGGGACTTTTGCTACCCCCAGAAAGAAGTCGTTCGAACTTCTCTTGGCCAAAGTGAATGACTAATGTTTCAGTAATAGGCCTGAGAGTCTGATCGTCACATTGTGACACTTGATTCACAGCAGTATAGAAACAAGTCCCCAGCAGAGTCGCCATCTTATTTTTCATTGAAAATTCAATAAAAAGAAAACTTACAAAAAGAATTGAGGAGCAAAATTACAAATAATTAAAAGATAAATTACAAGTAGATCTCCTTTGAGATTTCTGGAGAACTGTGTCGATTGGAATCTGATCAAATCACGATCACTTTGTTCCGTTGACGACGCGAGAGATCAATCTTCGAAAGCTATTGCCTGAGAATTCCTTCTCGCCTGGTTCCGGAGATTTCTTAAAAGAGAGAAGCCTTTAGGACATTAACACCCTAAACTTAGAGAAATAATTCCCTAGAGCTTCTGGGAAACAAGAAAAGTTAGCCTTGCTTGCTCCCTCGATGCCTTTAGCTTTGATGCTTCATGCCTGATGCTTTCTCTCTGCTTTTCCTCTTCTGTCTCTTCTGCTTTGCCTTGATTGCCTTTTTTTCCTCCTTTCTCGCTTGCCTACCCTGAACTGATTCTCAAATGAGCAATTTATAGGCTCTGGATGGGTGTTACCACCCCTAGAATTCAGCCACAACTGACAACAGTCAGCTAGCCTCGCGCCGAAGGTTGTTTTGAGCTTTGCGCGAGGCTACAACGCTCGCGCTAGGCTAAATGTGAGCCGCATGTGAAGCTAGACAAGCTCTTGTGAGCCTAAAAGATGGCCTATTAACCCAGCCGTTCTACTGAATGTAGGGCGAAGTAGGCGGGTGTAACCGCCCACTTAAAGTGGCATTAACCCCACTAATCTCGTGGGGTTAGCCTACTAAATAATAGGTCAAAGGTTTGACCTGGCCAGCCGTTTCGTAGAGGCGTAGAAAGCCTCGTGCGAGGCTAGATGTAGCCTCCTGCGAGGTTAGGTTTAACTTCGCACGCGAGGCTAAAAGCTCTAAATCAGAGCTGTCATGGCTTCAGCGAAACAAGAAAATTAGTCATGTGCAGCTTTGTTGAGCTTCAGGTGAAGCTATCACTTGGCTCGTTACTGAGCTTTAAAGGGCTTCAAGGCGAAGCTAGAGAATTTAGCCTCTGGAGTGAGGCTAACACATTGGGCTTGCGCGAGGCTAAGTATTAAGCTGACTCAGCCTCAAAAAGCAGTATTTTGCCTGACATCTGCTTCACTGGAGTAGCGGTGCCAGAACTTCTTCCTTATCCCTCAGGATGTGTTGAGTTAGTCATCAGCTTGTTCGCGACTTGTCTTTTGTAGATGTTGACAAGTTGGACATCGTTCTGACTAGTTGAAAAGCTGTACGGGGGTTTGTCTTTTTAATGTGTCAACAGAACGCTCTGAACGAAACTGACACATGATCTCGAGGAAATCGACACACGATGTCGACTCGCCAACAAACGAAACATGTTCCTTTAAAACAAATCACCAGCACACATACTGTTGGAACTTGTTTTGATGTAGACTTTTGTGAAGCATTTCATTTGGAGCTCTAACACAAGACTAATCAAGAGTTCGTCATGATCAAGATGTCCCAAAGAGAGTTGATATGATGTGGTTTGTAATTGTGAAATAGCATGTCAATAGCCTTGATACACACACACATATCATTGACCATTAGTCGACTTATAGTCCCTATTAGTCGACTAATACACTTTGTAGTCGACTAACCCAAAACCCCTAGTCGACTAGTCATTTGTCCAAAAGAAACCCAACTCTCTGTTTGTCCATTAGTCGACTTGACAGACAAACCTAGTCGACTAATAGACTTTGTAGTCGACTAATCCTATGCCCCTAGTCGACTAATCACTGGTCCAGTTGACTTAAAGGAAGTTGCAGTCGACTTGATTCAGTTATCCAGAAACCTGTCACTTGAGCTTATCTTGACCTAGTCGACTAATACCCATTAATAGTCGACTACCCTTTGGAAAATTGCCTAGTATAGTCGACTAACTCAAAAGGCAAGTCGACTATAGGCAGTTTCTGACTGTTGGACAGTTTCTGTATTCTGGTATTTTTTGCAACGTTCTTCAACATTTGAACATTCAAAAGGCACCTTGTTTGGTACGGAGAAGAGATGTTCGATGTAAAATTTCCTTGGATCAGTTGAAAGATTACAACGGACTACTGCTCCGACTACAAGGGAGGGGAGATGTTGAGTCTTGAATCCTCCCTTTGTTTAGTTCTGGGTTCTTCAGGTGGCGATGGAAAGTGAATCTTGTTTTCCGTTGACCGGGTGAACGTCGAAAACTTTTGGGGATCTTCTCTTCGGATGGCGGACGGAGTAACGCAGCTCTGTCGGCCGGAAATCTCAAAGAGATTGTAGGCAAAGACTAACTTGTACGCAGCAAGTTGTTTGAAGGGTTGGACTCTCTTTCCTCCCCGATGGAAGCTCTACAGTCAGGCTCTTTTCTCTCAGAGTTCTTCCCTCAGAAAATCTGACCCCTTTTCCATAGCAACGGGGCTATTTATAGAGGCTTCAGGGGCGTACGTGCCTCCTAAAAACACTCCATAATGGGGGTTAACTTTCCCCGTTATGTGGGCCGTGATTGACCCTATAACCGGGACGGTTACAACTGAGACGCGGGTGTCGACCCACGCGCCTTGGTGCTGCTGAGACGCGAGTTTCGATCCACGCGCCTTGGTGTGGCTGAGACGCGGGTGTCGACCCACGCGCCTTGGTGCTGCAGTGCTGGCTGAGACGCGGGTGTCGACCCACGTGCCTTAGTACTGTAGTGTTGGCTGAGACGCGGGTGTCGACCCACGCGCCTTGGTGCTGCAGTGCTGGCTGAGATGCGGGTTTTGATCCTCGCTTCTTGGCGCTGCAGTGCTGGCTGAGACGCGGGTTTTGATCGTCGCATCTTGGCGCTGCTTTGATGGCTATGATTAGCCCTGCGTCTGGAGCTTGGGACTCTGCTTTTTGGCGACTTGTCTTAGTGAATTTTAGACAGCCTACAGAACCCCCTCCAAAGTTTTCGATATTCCGCGGTTGGCTGGGACGGATTTCGAAATACTTTGGACTTTAGCTGAATTCGCCCTTCTCGTGGTTGGACTGACAATGCACTGAGCTTGATCTTGTCTGGACTATGGTCTTCTTGAGTGTACTGTGGAACTCTTTGAAGCCGCCAAAACTGATCGTGTGGAGTGTCTAGATACACAGTCTAAACCTCCCCGATGCTTTAAGTTTGTCGTTGGTGTACTTTAAACCAGAGGTGGGCAGTCGTCTGCTTGTGCCAGTGTACTGTTGAACTGAATTGCAGAAGCAAGGACTGAACGCCAGTTCTGTGGACTCAGTGGTAGTACCGCTTTAAAGATGCGCCTTCTGTAGGGGTGCATCTTTTGGGATGAAAACGCGACTATTACTTCATAAGGCAGACGCGACTTTGGTCAGGTTGAAAGGGTGCGTCCATTGAAGAGACGCGTCTTTTGAAGGTGAAGACGCGACTGTTGGATGCGAATCCGTGCCATGAGTACGCTGCCACGTGCCCTGTAAAATTGAGGGGACATCTACTTTTTGGCGTGCGAACTTCACACTGCATTTAATGTGCTGTCCACGCGTCAGGCGATGATTAGGCGTCGAGCCAAGCGCCGCGTATCTTCGCGAATCACTGTGCCTATAAAAGGCAACAGTCTTTCAAGGGTCATCATTAGACTCTCCTTCGTCTTCGTGTGCATCTGTTAGGGTTTTGAGAAAGGAACTTCCTTTGTTCTCTTTACCTCTTCTAACACCGGCTCTTTGATTCACAATGGCACCAAAGGCCAAGCAAACTACTTCATCTTCACGGGCGGTCGTCGCTGAGACTCAAAGGGGCGGTTCCTCGATGCAGGAAGCCCCTATTTCAGGTATAAAGCCATCGGACTTGATTCCCATAATTAAAAGGGTTTATAGAGTTCTCTGAACTCTTGGACTCCTCTTTTAAAATTGACCCGCCAGCGCGGGCTCGAGCCCATGTTTGATCTTCAGACGCGGCCCTTGAGTTGATAAACGAAGCGCAGGTTTGATCTGCTTGAATCTGCGTCTGCTTGTTGAACACAGGGCCCCAGTAAGCCTTGCGTTTCGGATTTAACACTTAGAATGTTTCTAAGTATGAAAGATTCGGACGCAGATTTCTTATGACTCTTGCGTCTTGTGAAACCAGACGCTGGTCTTCATGAATCTTGCGTCTGAGTCCAAGTACTTAGAGATGTTTCATAAGTCTTGGATTTTTAAAACGCGGGCTGGACGCAGATTTTGATAATTTTAGCGTCTGAGTTTACTTCTGCGTTTGAGTTGTGGACACTTAATCATTTCCTTTCAGATTGCTGATCAAATGTCGTTTCCTTTTTGCAGTGCGATATTCCGCTGATCCTCTCTCCAAGAAGTGTCACTTCGGGCACGTAGGTGGTGCTGACCACAACTTAACCTTCGTGTTGCAAAGGACTGCTCCTGTGACTGCTGACAAGCCGAAGGGGCGAAGGGAGAGGCTCTCCAAAGTTAACATGGCGACACTCCGGGAACTTATGACTGACGCCGAATTTAAGACGGATTCGCGCATTCCATTGAAGAAACCCGTCTTTTTCTTTGGCGACAATATTGGCGAGGGTGGTTACGTCTTGCATGATGGCGACTACAAGTGGCTTCGCCAGATAGGGGATAGGAAATTCTTTCTTCCAAATATGGAGAGAATGTATCCCCTATCCTACCTTCAGCACATGTCTGTCCCTCGGGTAATGGAATGGGATCTTGCCCGATCTGTTCCCAGCGTCTCTCTTGGCACACTGGGCGCCAGGAAGGTGCACTCGGGTGGACACGGGAAGGAGATCTTTGGTTTGTTTCCTGGATTATTCAGGTCCGATTATCCAGTAGGAGAAACCCCTCAGCTCAGCACTACCTTTATTAATCAATTCATGAAGGTAGGGGGTGATTTTCCTACTGACTTCCGCCCGCTTGGGTGGGTTCATTCCACTGACAAGTACTGGTGGGGCAAGATGGTGAGCTTTGTCCTCGCTGAACTTGGAGGTCTGTTGGACCAGGTGGGACTGTACCAAGCGGTCAGGGCTGTGCAATATGGCATCCCACAGAATTCCCAAAATTTCTTTGGGATCCTGGAGCACTACGACCCTTCGACGGGGACATTCTTCACCCCGGTTTGAGAAATGGGGCTTGCCCTGCATGAATTATACGAAGTCTCGGGGTTGGTAATGGGAGATGCTCCTTATGAGGAATACGTCCCCACCTCTGAGGAGCTTCATCTCTTGAAGAAAGAGTGCCCTCGTGTATATGAGACCTACTGGGAGGTGCTGTGTCATTTCCACATCTGCGACCAAATAACTTCCTGGAGGGCTAGGGGAGTTAAGCAGCTGTCTTGGGAGAGCTACTTGTTTAATGGCATCACTGAGAAAGATTACTCAGTGACCAGTCTGGCTCCCAGCTCTGACGAAGAAATCGCCGAGAGGATTGACGCCTCTGTGAGTTCTTATACCACAGAGTCGAACGAAGACACTTTCAAACCTGACATGGTTTTCGAAAGTTTCCATCACCAGGCCCATATTCCCATTTCTAACCGGGCACTGCTGGCGGGTTTCCTCATGCTGTGGTTGAAGCGCTGTGTAGTGCCGACACTGCCGCATGAGGTGATTGTTGCCGACGTGGTGTATCCGGCGGTGCTGCTGGCCTATGGTAGGTCCATAGCTCTCCTTCCGGCAATGGTGGCCGGTATCCAAAGCGGGTTGCGGGCCCTGACTCAGAGCCTGTGCAGGGTGGAGGCCATCGTCGACTCTCAAGGTAAACCGGAGGTCGATTCAGAGGGAAGGCCGAGAATGAAGACCCCTAACCCTCGGATCGAGCTTCCCTATATGTACCTAATGGCTTGGTACGTGATGCACTGCCCCTCACTGATGACGCCAGTGTCTCGATGCGAGGGGTTTGTCCCTTTTGTGCAGCGGCTGGAGAGTTCGAGCTGGTGCAACAACTATATGTTCTACGTCCGGAAGTGTATTCTGAACGCTTCAAATTATCATCTCAACCGTTGCTTTCCGGAGATTACAGATGCTGCTTATGGGGATAAGTTCACCGACATTGTGGGTCCGGGCGACTTCACGAGGCTGCCATCGGGAGTCTTCTGGTGGCTTATCAATATCCGGCCCGGGTATCTGCTCTTCCGGCAAGGAAATTCGTGCACGATCGAGCCTTATATGCCGAATCGTTTCGCCCGACAGTTCGGCTATGACCAACTATATGTCGGTAACCCTAACGCTCAGCTTGCCTTCAGTGAAAATCTGTTTGAAGGTGCTCGGGCTTGGTATTACAGCGTAGCTGGGGGGACACAGGCTCTTTTTCGTTTACCTCATAAGACGCCAAACTGCTATGCAAGCCTTAGCTTCTGCACCTGGTATTTCCAAGCTAGCAAGATGCCTGGCTACTCAATGGAGCGTTCATGCATTAAAAGCATTAATGCGTCTTATGAAGAGAAGGTGGCGTCAACAAGTGCTTGCGAGGCCTTGATGAATATCAGGCGGCTCAGAGGGAGGCCAGAGGGGAGCCGAGAGCAGCAGTACCCAGGGAGCAGTCTGCCAGAAGACGTTGACAGACGGTGCATAAACGTCCTCATGGCGTTACTCTCCAAGCTGAGCCTTCTTCTACTTCCACGGCTGAGCCTGCCCCGAAGAAGGCCAGGAAAGACTTGGCGGCTGAAGAGACCGTCCCCTCCGGCTTTGAAGAGCAGAGGGAAGAAGAGGAGGAGGAAGATGATGCCCCCTTGTTCGTACTCATGGATTGCGCAGCAAGGGCCCCGTAATTTTAGAAGAAGGGAAGCTTGCCGATGAACCCATCGCAACTGATGAGGCCGAACAGCTCGAGGTTGTCCTGATGGGCAGGGATGATGTTGAGATTCCAGGGGTCTCAACTCAACCAGGGTCTTCTTCGGCTCATGAAAGGAGAGATGAGGCACAACAGCCTGGGTCTCCTGGTGTATTAATCTCCAGCTCGCGAGTAGTTGACCCTAGTCCTACTACTGGGGTATTTGGTGGCAAGGCCTCAATTGCCGAGGCTTCTCGCGTTGAACTATCGTCTTCATCGTCCGACGAGGACGAATATGATTCAGGCGATGAAGACGATTTTGGCGATGAACCCGCTCTTCCAGATCTGAGCAAATTCTCACATATCTCGGAGGAAGAAATATACGGGTGTGATCCGGTGACGGCGTTATCACAAGCGGCCACTGCTCCTGCTGAAGGTATTCTTATCGTCTTGTTGACCCGGTTTTCTTTTTTTTTTAATTAGGGAGCAGGTTCTAACATTTTCCCTTTATGCTGCAGGGTTGGCCGCGGACAGCGAGGCTGCGACTTCCTCCCATATCGAGGAGATGATACAGGAGCTGGCCCAGCAGGAGGGTGTTGAGGCTGCTGCTGAGATGCCTCAAGAGAGGGCAATTATTGAGGTCGGGGAGACCTCAACCTTGCAAGATTTGCCCAGGGATCTGCCGTCTTTGGACCCTCGGCTTGGTAAGGAAATATTGACGCTTTGAATATTTTCCTTTTATTGTCATGACTGACATTTTTTTTTGGTGATCTGCAAAGAGTGCTGAGGAAGCTCAGGTAAAGACTTGGCAGTCAGCGTCGACTCAGCAGGGGCAGCCAGCGTTGAGCCAACAGGCAATACAATTCAACCCCCGACCGAGGGTTCCGAAGAAGCCAGGTTCGCTGTTACTTCAGTCGCCATGGAGGCTACTACGACAGCCGTAACTGTGCCAGAAGTACCGACAACCATTTCAGCTTCTACCGCGCCTGTTGTTGACCCTACTTCTGTACGGGACAAGTTGACTCCCATCTCTCGCCCTGTGATAGAAAGGGGATCTGGGAGTACATCAGCAGAGTTCTCCCGGCCAATGATATTATGGAGGAACTGGCACGTCAAATGGTGCAGCAGTTCTTCGCTTCCATGCGATCATGTATTGACCTCATCCTCTCTGGGGGCAGTTCTTTCGAATTTGCCCGAGTGCTTCTTGAGAATTTGATCGGGAACATCAGTCATACTGGAGGTCCTTCACAGGCTAGGCGTGTCTGCTGCTGGTGGAGCAGTTAGGGAGTGATCTGAAAGAGCTTGAGTCTTTGGAAGATGCTGGCTCAGTTCACGAGGCCCAAGCAACCCTGACTAGGCTTCTTGCTGCTCAAGAACAGGAGCGGAAGGAGATGGAGGGACAAATAGCCGAAGAGACTCACCATCTCCAACATTTCCAGGCGGACCATCAAAAGTTGATTGGCGATTCAAGGGAATCCGAACTCGTCATGCAGAGCGCAGAGCAGGTTATTATCAGCGCTCGGGCCACCATAGCTAAGGCGGAGGCCTTGATTGCAATCAATGAGCATAAGCTTGCCACTGCCAGGAAGAAGCTGGAAGAGCTGGAAGCTGCCAAGGCGCAAGTTGAAGAAAATCTTTCTGCTCATTCCTCCAAGTTGGAATCCCTACGAGCGCAGCTGGCTGCGAGGAGATTTTTGTCCGAGGAGGAGCTGCGGGTCCAGGCTCTCATGGAGGCTGAGAAAGCACGTCAGCACGAGATACATCGCCTCCGAGAACAAATCCGTTCCTTGGCTAATCAAGATTATTAGCCTCCCCCTTTTTTTTTAGGGACAACACACTCAATTCATCAAGAGTGTTTGTATCACTTTTATCATTTTTGGCTCAAATAATAAAAGTCTCTTGAAATTTTGCTCCATCTTCATTGTCCCATTGTAGATGAATCCAATTTCTTAGCAGCAGTCTTTGGCTGTGATCCTTGATTGGCAATGAACTTAGGTAGAACTAAGTTCTTGGGAGGAACGCGACTCTGATTTATATGGAGACGCGGTCCTGAGAAACGCGACTCTGACTTGTCCATTAAGACGCGGTTCCAGTTGGCGCGAAGGACGCAGCTTTGGGTGCGGCTCCCTAGCCGCAGCCCTTAACTCTGCCCAAGTGCAGAATTCAGGATGTCGTGAGGACGCGGTCTTATGCTCCTCAAAACTGATGCATAGATATGAGGACGCGGCAATGGGTCCTTGACCTGGTGCAAACTCAAATTATATTGAGTTTATGATAGGAACACCATTATCATTTCGCCATGTAGATGCAGCTTCAAGATACTTGTGAATGCCATGGGCCTTCTCCGTTGAGGACACAAGTCTCAGGACGCAGCTTTTCACTTTTATGTGATTTCCAAGCGCGACCCCCAGAAGGGGTCCCTTTTGCTGTGAAGGGATGCAACTTTGAATCACTCTGAGAGACGCGGCTGCGGTTCTCTTGGCTGGAATGAAAAGGGACGCAATTTTCGGATTCGCAATGGGGACGCCAGTTCCTGGACGCGGCTCTTGGGCCTGCGTTTGGTGCAACTTCCCAGGCGTTTCATGCAGCTTGTCATAAAGATTTCGTTGGATCTTTAAATGTCTAGTCGATGTTGACGATTGGGGACTCGTATCATCCGACGTTTCCCGACGCGGCAGTCCACGCGTCAAACCTTCATTGGGTTTAAGCATTAACGCCTTTTAATGCCAAACTGGCGCTGGCAGTTGGAGGCTCGTGTCTCCGTTGTTTCTCGAAGCGACGATCCACGCGTCAAACCTTTATTGGGCTTCGACACTCGTGCGGTCATTAAAGCCGACGGTTCTGATTAGTGAGCCATTAATTATAGGCATTATGGTTTGCCTACAAATAGGGCTCAGCCTCGCCTTTCAGCAGTTCATTACTTAAACTGCTTTCCTTTGAGAGCGAATGCTCTGAGCGATTCTGCCTTCTCCCTTCAAGGGCTTCACCAGGGACTTGCCTCCATGGACGAAGACGACCCAGAGCTTTCATGCTTCTGTTTAGCCTCTCCGGAAGATTACCACTGTCAAGTGATTTCAATAACAAAAAGCGTCTCCTTGAACACCTTTTATGTCTGCACTTTGACGCAGAAAGTTCAACTTTTAATAGAGGCCTCTGCGGGTATGACTTCCTGGTTTTGTCATGAAATTTTCAACCCAACTGAGTTTCAGTTTTGATATCTCTTAAAGAGATTCATCTTCTTGACCTTCTTCTGAAGTCTAACTGGTGTACCCATCTTTTGGAAGTTGCATCGTTTAGAAAATTCTGACTTAAAATTTTCTGGACGCGAGTATAATGGACTTTTGCACCTGGACCGCGAGCTTTTCATACAGAGCTCGCGTCTGAGGCTGTTGACTTAGAAGAATTTCAACTCAGATCAAAAGTTTCAGGCCTGAATTTTGCAACCCCTGTTTATCAAACAGGGAGATGGCAATTTTCGCGTCTGATCCTCTTCGCGTCTCGTATTTTAGACGCGGGTGCAAAACTAGACTGCGTTCGAATTCTGTGTGTATCACAGCTTTGGTCGCGTCAGTTTCTGCCGCCGTAGAAGCTTGGTTCATCCCTGCGTCTGAAGCTTTCAGCAATAACTGCGTCTGTCACTCAGTTTTTCTGTTGAAGTATACTAAGCTTCAGATCTTCTAACTTTTGCAGGTAGGCTTAATCATCCTTTTTCATATTCGCTGGGCCCTTGGGAGAATATATCGGCCAGCGAACTTGGTCGATGGTCGACCACAGGAGAAGAAGTCATGACTCCTGCCTTCAGGAGACGGGGACCGGACCCTCGCCAAGATCTCTTTGGATTCAATGCACCGGTCATGCTTCTTGGCATGGCATGGTCAGAGGGAGCATGGCGGCGGGGGTAGTGGTGGATATAGCGGTGTGTATGGTCCTCCTGCAGGTCACCGAAAAGAGGACATCCTCTGTGAGGTCTCAAAACCTCCTTTTACCCCAGAAGTGACATCGAGGAAAGCTCTATGCTCCTTGGATGACTTTCTGGTGGTAGAGATGTTCATCAACGAAGGATCATACTCCACTTCGGATGGTCAGGTGGAATCAGAAGATTCTGCTGCCTTTCTACATCAAGAAACGCCATTGTTCTCGGTCAACCAGAGGCTTCTTCGATGTTTACATCATGCATCGTGGTGCAACCAGTTCCCGATCGTCGCCGCAGTGTTCAATTCTACTTTGGCGCCTTTCCAAACATCTAGTACTTGGAATTGAGAGCAGCTTCGAGGAGTGAGTGCAACCTTTGAGAGAGAAAGGGACTTCTTTGTACTCCTTTATTGTAACACTCAATCTTATTGTATAAGAGAGCGTTTTGTATCACTTTCATATGCCTGGATATAAATAAAAGTGACACTTTTCTTTTTGTTTCCTCCTATTGTCTTGAACTTTTTTTTTAAGTCAGACGAATAGAAGCGAAGAGTCTTTGACTTGTCAAAACTATGATGATAATCTTAACGAGTCAAATTTTGTAGAGAGAGATCCTATTTCAGGAACTCAACAATGTTGTCAGAGGTGTGATATTAACTTGACAAGGGATAGGATAATTTCTGTGGACCTGCCACTCTATAAAAGAAAGCGACAGGTAGAACTTGTACCCCCAGGGAAGATGAACCTTTATCAGAGGTTTAGGCTTAACTCAATTAAGATAGCTGGGGAGTTAATGAAAACACTGTTAACGGTGTGATGTTAACCTAACAATGTTTTTATGTAGACTTGTTGTTCTGTTGAGGAGAATCACAAGTGGGACTAGATTCACGGGGGATCTGGGAAAGTTTTTACCGTCAGAGGTGTGATATTAACTTAACGGGTTGAAGGTCGTCTTGCCAGAAGTGTGATGTTAACTTGACAAGAATGTGAGTTAGAGGTGTGATATTAACTTGACTCAGAAGCATTTCAGCTTTCATTTGGGAAAACTGAAAATGTCACTGTCATAGGTGTGATGTTTTAACTTGACAGTGAGGGTAATGCTAGAGGTGTAATTTTGAACTTGGCATTGGTCATCTCGACTTTAACAAGGAAGTCCGAGGGAAAGTCATGGCCTTAAGTGTATTGTTGAACTTAGCAATGACTTGGAAGATAGAGGTGTAGTATTAAACTTAGCATCGTTCATTTTAGCCTTGATATGGAAGTCTGAAGGAAGGTGACTGTCAGAGGTTTAATATTGAACTTGGCAGCAACTTGATTACTTTTAGAGGTGTAATGTTAACTTAACAGTATATTGTCAGAGGTGTGGTATTAACTTGACAAAAATTGATTTGCGATACGAGCAATTTGAGGACCTGTCATTCTATTGATGAGAATTGACAAGTGAAGTTTGAAGAGGCAGAGGTATAGTGTTACCTTGGCAAATTTGAAGGCTTGCTACTCCATGTAGAGTTGACAAGTAAAATTTATACTCGATATGGAGTATTGAAAATTTTCATTACCAGAGGTATAGTGTTAACTTAGCAATGATTGGATTTTGTAGACCTACCATTCTGTGTATGAGAATTGGTAAGGAATTTTGGAGGAGAGGGTGGAATTACATCCACTTAGGATTTTTAGCAAATCCTCAGCTATCAACGGATTTGAGGTGCCTTTACCAACTACCGTTTGAGTTGGGCTAGCCATGCTATTTCCCTCAGCATGATGAGTTGTCGAAGACTTATGTTGGGCTTAAAAGCCAACATTTTCCTCCATCCTTAGCCATTGGAGGCGTCGGATGTTAATGAGGATGGGAACATTAGAACCCAGGGTTTTTAGCAAACCCTCAGCTGTCAACGGATTTGAGGTGCCTTTACCAACTACCGTTTGAGTTGGGCTAGCCATGCTATTCCCCTCAGCATGATGAGTTGTCGAAGACTTATGTTGGGCTTAGAAGCCAACATTTTCCTCTATCCTTAGCCGTTGGTGGCGTCAGATGTTAATGAAAAAGCTCTTCTTGTTTTGATCAGAGGTGTACTTTTAACTTGATCAGTGGAGGAGTACTATTTAAGGATAGTACTTCTTCAAGAATCTGCCATTGATCGGCATCATGAGTGTATCGCCATTTGAGGTTATGAGGCGATATGATCCATTTGAGTAGACTGACTCTACTACAAATGGTCCTTCCCATTTAGACTGGAATTTCCCTTTTGTCTTATGTGTCATTACCATAGGTCTTCTGACGGCTAAGACAAGATCACCTTTCTTGAAAGTTCGCACTTTGACTTTCTTGTTGAAGGCTTTGGTGATCCGGGCTTGGTAAAGCTCGATTTGTTGTTGGGCCTGCAGACGTTTGTCATCTAAGGCTTCCAATTCTTGGAGTCGCTGTCCATGCTTCTCCTCATTTGTCATCTCTGCTGTCAGGGTGACGCGTAGAGATGGAATTTGAATTTCTAGTGGAAGCACTGCTTCACACCCGTATATCAAAGAAAATGGTGTAGCTTTAGTTGGGGTTCGAACAGTTGTGCGATAAGCCCATAAGCATTCACCCAGCTTGTCGTCCCAGTCACGCTGACTTTTTGAGACGAATTTCTTGAGAAGCTTGCCAATGGTCTTGTTGAAAGCTTCTGCGAGACCATTAGCGGCGGGGTAGTATGCCGTTGAGGACACACTCTGGATTCTGAACTTAGCGCAGAACCTCTGGAAAGCCTGACTGACGAACTGGGGTCCATTGTCATGGACAATTCGCCGAGGCACCCTAAAATGGTAAATGACATGATGTTTCACGAACTTGATCACATCAGATGACTTCACCTCCTTCAAGGGATGGCCTCAGCCCATTTGGAGAAATAATCGGTTATGGCCAAAATAAACCGATGTCCTTTTGAGGATGGTGGGCTGATAGGACCAACTACATCCATTCCCCACATTTCAAATGGCCAGGTAGAGGTCGTAGAGTGAAGGTACCCCGGGGCTTGATGGATGAAATCGCCATGTACTTGACAGGCGTGACATCTTTTTGCATAAGTGATGGCGTCAGCGATCATCTTAGGCCAATAATATCCCAACCTTTGGAGTCGATATGCCAGTTTTGGGCCAGGTTGATGGGCTCCACACATGCCGCCATGGGCTTCTTTCAATACCTCCTGTGCCTCTTTTTGTGAAAGGCAACGAAGCAAGATCCCGTCATGCGATCGACGATACAGTGTTCGCGTAATCGCATTATAGTAGAATTTGGGGGCTTTCCTTCGAATGACAGCCGCTTCTTTGGTTTCCTCAGGCAGGATGCCATACAAGACATAATCAATATAAGGGAATCGCCAGTCTCTAGGCTCTGGACCGGCTGACGACTCGAGAACTTCTTTGCCTTGACAATCTCCCGTTGGCTCCTGGTAGTCCTCAAGAGCAATTCTCGGACAATACAGGTCATGGCTGTGGACAAATATCTTCTCGACTGCTCCGGCTGGAAGGGCTAAGAAGGCAGCGAGGGACGCTAGTGCATCTGCATGCGCATTTTACTTGCGTGGTACATGGTCAATGTAAAAGTTGGTGAACCTCTCGGCCATGTAGACAGTTGCGTTGTAATAGGGTACTAGATCTTCATGTCTGACTTCGTACTCCCCGCGAACTTGGCTGACGATGAGTTTGGAGTCACCATATGCCTCGAGATTTTTAACGCCAATCTCATCGGCGAGTTGCATCCCAATCAAGAGGGCATTGTACTCTGCTACATTGTTGGAGCAGGGTTCGGTTAACGAGGCAGCTCGAGGAATCACATAGTTCTGTGGGGAGACGAGTACTACTCCTACTCCTGCCACTATATGTCCTTTTGGGCTTGTTCTCGATGCACCGTCAAAGAAAAGTTGCCATACTTGTCCTTCAAAAGATGTCTGAGTCTGGCAGGCTTCAGTGACCTCGTCTGGGAGATCCTCGTAAAGTTTGGCTGCCCTCGGATCTGGATGCTCAGCCAGGAAATCCGCCACAGCTTGTCCTTTAATAGCCTTTTGCGGTAAAAAGTGCATTTCATATGGGATAGCAATATGGCCCATTTTGCCAGTCGGCCGTTTAACGATGAAGGCTTTGTCATAAGTAACCTCAGGGGGTTGACTTTTGATATGACGTTTACAATTTGGCCTACCAAATAGTGTCGCATTTTCTGAATAGCAAACACCAATGCCAAACATTCCTTCTCGATCGGGTTGTACCGATGCTCAGCTCCGATCATTATTCTACTCAAATAGTAGATTGCTTGCTCTCGTCCCTGATCATCATTCTGAGCTAGTAGAGCTCCTAAAGAATGATCCATCGCTCGGACGTATATCAGGAAAGGTTTTCCAGACACTGGAGCTGCAAGGACTGGCGGTTGTGTGAGGTACTGTTTAATTTCCTCAAATGCTTGCTGGCAAGCGCTGTCCCAAATGAACGAAACGCCTTTCTTCATTAATTTGGAAAAGGGTTGGCATCTTCCGGAGAGATTTGAGATAAACCTTCGGATGTACGCCAATCGTCCTTGCAATCCCCTGAGCTCCTTGAGGTTTCTCGGAGGTTGCATCTCCTGGATAGCGCGAACCTTTTCCGGGTCCAAATGAATCCCCGTAGAGGTCACTACAAACCCTAGGAATTTTCCACTGGCCACCCCCAGGAAGGACTTGGTGGGGTTCATCTTCAATTGATGGGCCCGCAGATGTCGAATACAACCTTTAAATCAGTTATATGATCACCTTTAGCGTGGCTTTTTACTGCGATGTCGTCAACATAGCATTCCACCGTTTTGCGCATGTGTTGATGGAAAATGGCATTCATGGCCCTTTGATATGTTGCCCCTGCATTCTTTAGTCCGAAGGGCATGACGGTGTAGCAGTATACCCCTAGTGGTGTCCTGAAAGAGGTATGTTTTTCGTCATCAGGATACATTTTGATTTGATTGTATCCTGAGAATCCATCCATGAAGGACATTCGCTCGAATCCACATGTGTTGTCAATCATAACATCTGTGATTGGCAGTGGGAATTCGTCTTTGGGACAAGCCTAATTTAGATCACGAAAATCAATGCAGATCCGGATCTTTCCATTCTTTTTAGCAACGGGGACGATGTTGGCCACCCAGTCAGGATGTTGTTCTTCCCTAATGAAGCCAGAGTCTATAAGCTTTCTGACTTCTGATTGAATTGCCTCCATTACTTCTGGATGGAACCGGCGCTGTTGTTGTTTGACAGGCTTTACGTCCGATTAATGTTGAGGCGATGCATAGCCACTTGCGGATCAAGTCCAGGCATATCCTCGTAATTCCAGGCGAAGACATCTATGTATTCCTGTACAAGAGATATTAGATCCCTTTTCTCAGAAGGTGATAGGCCTTCGCTTATGAAGATGGGCTTAGGATTAGCCTCATCTCCTAGATTGATCTGGACAACCTTATCTTCTGTAGGTGGCTCGCGTCGTTCAAAGCGAGTGTCCCAAAGATTGTTTAAGTGTTTGATCCAAGGATCTGTATCGGATTGGATCATTTCTTCATCTCCGTCTTCCAGGTGGCTTGTTGAAACCATATTCACTGAAAGTTCTCTGAAGATGTTGCCGACACTAACATCTGACTCCCACGATGACGTGCCCGATGAGTAATCATGGCATAATGACTCTTCAGACTCAGAAGCTGACGGGATCGGAGTTGACACATAGCCTAACCCCCTGCGAGTCCGATGATAATAATCAGGGGTTTTCCCTTTCGGCACAAAAGATCGAAGTAGCGTTCTCCTTCCTTTGCCGAAATTCAACCCTGGTCCGCTTGTCAGATCATACCCCATGCTTCCCATCATTCTGAGTGCCTTTGGCTCATAATGACCGAACTGAGGAGGTTCCTCTTCGTCTTCTGACTCTTCACGGGACATTGGTTCGGATTCAACTCGTCCGAAAAGGATTGGTCTTTGGCCTTTCCGTCTTGCTGGGACCATGAATACGGCTTTTTGCGCATCACCGGCATTTCGACATGTCTCGAAGGATGATTTCACTGGTACATGCAATGATACCAAAGCATCCATTGCCGACCAGAGATTATCATCCACATCAGTGCTAGTGTTTGACGGCACTGAATCAGAAGCAAATACAGAGAAATACGCCAAATCTAAGTCTTCATTAATATACCATCCGCCTACATCATCGGAGGTATTATCAACATCGGGCTTATTAATGCCCGTTACAGGTGGGTCTAGTTCCCAAATGAATTCTTCTTTTTTCGGCTCGGTGTCGGCTTCATTACCAGAGTCGGGCTCTTCTGGTTGCGGGATTTCATCTGTTTTCACAGATTCCTGATATAGGAGAGAATCTGTGAAATAATTCTCAACTCCCTTGAACGGATGCCTTTCGGCAATCAACGTTCGCACCTTTCCACTCTCGTCGATGTATTTCATGACTTGGTGGAGAGTAGAGGGAACGATAGAATTGCGATGAATCCACGGTCGTCCCAACAGCAAGTTGTAGGAGGTGTCAGCATCTATGACGTAGCATGTCACCTCTGATCTTAGGTCTCCAATCTGGCATCTGAGCTTGACCTTCCCCATCGGACAGGTACTATTGGCATTGAACCCATAAATAGTAGTCTGGGTGGCGCTCAAACGGTGAGTAGGAATCCCGAGATGTTGTATGACTCGGCGAGGCATAATGCTCAATGCGGACCCGGGATCTACCTGAATGCGGTTCACCTCAGATGATCCAATATACCCTGCGAAGTAAAGGGGTCGATCATGTTTCCCTTTGACTTGCATATCATCTGCCGTGAAGATGATGCAGGGAATATTTTGGGAGGCGTGGAGGCAATCCTCTACATCTTCCTCCTTTGGCCCGATCGGCACCTGGGTCATGAAGACCTCAGCATTAGCCAGAGCTTCTTGTAGAGCTTCTCTGGTCGACCTTGATAGCCTAAGAAGCTCATAAAGCGTAATCCGCGCCGGGATGTTGGCTAGTTGAGCCAAGACATCAAAGCGGTAAGGTGCTGTGGATACTTCCGCTATGTCTTTCGAAAGAACTCGAGAAAACCGAAGTTCTTTCTGTTTCTCCACAGGTTGCTTTGTGGAGGGCTTGGCTGACTCTGCAGCGGGTCTTGGAGGAGTTACTGCCATTTCGTCATACTTTTTCAAATATGACTGTCCTGAACGGGTTTCTGCCACAAGTTGGTTGGGTTCTGTGGCCAGAACTATAGTCTCCTCTTCTGAATCGGTCAACGAAGGAACGTCAGTCTCCGCTTCTCGAGAAGAGGCGCATACCACATTACAAGACGAAGGTTTAGCTTTGCCTTTGGACTTCCTACTGGTCACAGTGGTCCATTGCTGGCCATCCACAAGGTCGGGATGAACCCACATGACTTCTCCTTGGGGTGTGGAAACGGGTACCAGGCCCTTCTCCTGCTGTTGGTAAGGGTCTCTGTTGACCATTCTCAACTCTCCACTTGGGATAGGGACTACTCCAGAGGGTGTTGGAGGTTGCCTTCCGAACTGGAGGAATGACGTCATATTGGCCGCCACCTTCTTCTGTTCTGGACGGAGTTTTAATACCTCCGCGTCAATCAGAGCCTGAAGGATGTCCTTGAAGACATAACAGCTCTTGGTGGGGTGTCCCAACATCCTGTGATACATGCAGTAGTTGGGATTATCGGTTTTACCGACTTCTTCAGGGCGCCTAGCTTCAGGAAGCTTCAGTCGGTTGCTCTTGTTGAGTAGTTTGAAGAGCGAGTCGACATGTTCATCCTTGAAGGAATACTGCTTGTTGGCACGTGGTTGGCTTGAAGAGCCACTTCCTTTAACTGGTTGAGGTTTGACAGAAGATTTGGTTTCTGTCGCCAAGTTGTCCTTCCGTTTGGCTTGGAGGGATGTGTCTGGCGCACGCCTCGATGACCTCTCAGGTCTGGGTTTGTTTTCTTTTGCCTTGACCCGGGCAACGATCTCTTCAGCCTGTTCACCTTGTTGGATTAACTGCTTCCAGGTGTGGCTTTCAACAACTCCTATTTGGGCAAGGAGTGAAGTTTGGAGATTGTGGCTGCATGTTTCCACCAGGGTGACCTGGGTCATACCGCTTGGACATCAGAGTGCTACGTTTCGAAATCTTTCTACGAAAGACTTAACGGACTCTCCCTTTCGCTGCTTGGTGGCTAAAAGGGTAGGCATGTTGACCTCCGAGTCATCTTCAAAGAAGCGCGTTAGAAAGAGTTTCTCCAAGTCGCCCCAATTCTTGATGGAGCCCTCTGGAAGCTTCATGAACCATTCAAAGGCAAGCCCTTTTAGGGTGCCGATGAACAAGCGTGCCAGAATGGCATCATTATCTACTACATTCCCTGTTTGGGATTTAAAGTAGTAGATATGTTGGTTTGGTGAACCTTTCCCATCAAATGCTTAAAGGGTTGGAGCCTTGAACTTGGGCGGGTATGGAACCAGGTCCCACTCGGGCGGATATGGCCGGACCACTCCTGCCTCCTGGAGGCCTTTCCGGTTGGTAAGGGCCTCAAGACGTTGCTCCAACTGATTCATTCTTTTAGAATGAACTTTTCCCTGGTCTTGGTCGTCCTTTTCCTGCGATGAGGATTTAGACGAATCGGAAGTAGACTGCTCCTTCTCCTCTATATGTACTGAAGATGAGCTTTCTCCCTCTTTTCGCTTGCCTTTAGACTTCTTAGAGGAGGCCTTATTGGTTGACTTCCTCTTGTCTTCAAGCAACTGTGCGAGCATCTGCTTGAGAGAGTCGATAGATTCTTGCTGAGCACGAATCATCTCGAGTTGTTCCTTCTGGACCTGGGCTTGCTGCTCCAAGCGCCTGGCGGTCTCCTCAGGAGTGCTGGTCATGTATATGAAGGCCTCTTTCTCCATGAAAGAGTTTGAAGCCTGCGACTCTGCAATAGCAGAATGTGAGTCATTCACCTCAATGCCCCGGGCTAGAGCATTGTAGTCAATCGAGGGAATCACTCCGGTCCGGGTGCGAGTGTGTCGGTACACTCCTTCCGGTTCGGTGTCAGACTCATCGGAGCTGACTGCAGGTTATTTTCCCCTGCTCCTGCTTGCCATGTTTGCAGTGAGCTCGGGATATTCAGTGTCAGAGAAGACCCTCCTCCTATGGGAACGACTTCTCTTAGCTGATCGGGGATTCAGGGTCAGCTGTCTAACTAGAGACTGCTGGTTTATACCTGAACTGCAACGGCACTCAGAAAGCATCGTGATAAGTCGTTGGCAGCAACATGACGAAGTGATCTGATTAGCACTTCTTTTCTTTGTCAGATAATCTCTCAGATCCGTGGAAGGAGGATCGAAGAGATTAGCCTCGCAATATCGAGGGTGGGAGGCATCTTTGCTTCGCACAGCTGGGACGCAGGGTTCGGAGACGCGGGGCGCCTGAACGCAGCTCTTGCGTCGCTGTTTCTGACCGTGAGCTTCTCGTCTCTGCTGAGAAGAGACGCGACTCTCGCGCTGCTGGTTGTTGCGTCGGGGCAGAGGCGTTTGAGATTCGCAGGGCCGCTGGGACGCATGCCTAGAGGAGCATGCCTCTTGTGCTCGACGAGGCGCGCAAGCTTCGCCTTGGCGTCTGTGTAGTGGGGCTTCAAAGGGGTCAACTTGGTGAACCTCACGTTTGGGTTGCCAAACGCGGATTTCGCGTACCGGATGTGGTGTAGCAGAGACGCCGGTTTGAACTTTGCGTCCTGCCTCAGTTGGACGATCAGTTGTTCCAACTTGCAGTTGACGCGTACGCCTCCTCTGTCGGCGTTCAGCATTCCGGTTGCGTCGCGGGGGCTGAGAGAAATCAACGACGACCTGGTACTGAGGAAGAGGATGGACTGATTGGACACCAGGAAGGCTGACCACGCGGGTCTCCTGAGAGACGTTGGCGCGGGTGCTACGCCTGGCGTGATTGGCCACGACCTTCTTTACCGGAGCTGTCTCCGAGAGAGGCTCAGAGCGGGTTTCGGGGTAAGGCCCCGTAGAGACCCTGCGGTAGACACGGGCTTTTGGGCTCTTGGAGCCGGAAGAGAGGAACTCCTCGTACTTTGCCTGGTTGAATTCTACGACAAGTGATTCGACCGTCTTCCCCTTGTAGAGGACGTCACCTTGCGCCACAACCTGTTCGTCAGTAACGAAAGTCCCCAGCGGAGTCGCCATCTCTTGTTTGGTACAGAGAAGAGACGTTCGGTGTAAAATTTCCTTGGATCAGTTGAAAGATTACAACGGACTACTGCTCCGACTACAAGGGAGGGGAGATGTTGAGTCTTGAATCCCCCCTTTGTTTAGTGCTAGGTTCTTCAGGTGGCGATGGAAAGTGAATCTTGTTTTCAGTTGACCGGGTGAACGTCAAAAATTTTGGGGATCTTCTCTTCGGATGGCGGACGGAGTAACGCAGCTCTGTCGGCCGGAAATCTCAAAGAGATTGTAAGCAAAGACTAACTTGTACGCAGCAAGTTGTTTGAAGGGTTGGACTCTCTTTCCTCCCCGATGGAAGCTCTAAAGTCAGGCTCTTTTCTCTCAGAGTTCTTCCCTCAGAAAATCCGACCCTTTTTCCATAGCAACGGGGCTATTTATAGAGGCTTCAGGGGCGTACGTGCCTCCTAAAAACACTCCATAATGGGGGTTAACTTTCCCCGTTATGTGGGCAGTGATTGACCCTATAACCGGGACGGTTACAATTGAGACGCGGGTGTCGACCCACGCGCCTTGGTGCTGCTGAGACGCGGGTTTCGATCCACGCGCCTTGGTGCGGCTGAGACGCGGGTGTCGACCCACACACCTTGGTGCTGCAGTGCTGGCGGAGACGCGGGTGTCGACCCACGCGCCTTGGTGCTGCAGTGCTGGTTGAGACACGGGTGTCGACCCACGCGCCTTGGTGCTGTAGTGCTGGCTGAGACGCGGGTGTCGACCCACGCGCCTTGGTACTGCAGTGCTGGCTGAGATGCGGGTTTTGATCCTCGCGTCTTGGCGCTGCAGTGCTGGCTGAGACGCGGGTTTTGATCCTCGCGTCTTGGCGCTGCTTTGATGGCTATGATTAGCCCTGCGTCTGGAGCTTGGGACTCTGCTTTTTGGCGACTTGTCTTAGTGATTTTTAGACAGCCTACACACCTATTAACTACCCTAACTACTCCTAGAGTGTAGCTATGTTAAGGGTTGTTAATCTAAGGCAAAATACTAATCCTAATCTTCAGTTTTCTAAGATCAAAAATTCTGCCAATCCTGAAAACTGTTCCCACTTCAGTTCTTCACCAAATTCAATTTCCTTTGTGAAGTTCTCTGAAGTTTGTCTCCTATATTAGACCTTGTCCACGTTCATACACAATACCAAGGCTTATAGGAAAGTGTTATAATACTCAAAGCAATCATTGTACACGGGGGTCTTCTTGGTGTAGAAGCAGTTGTACAAGGTGAAGTTTGTTCTCTTGGTGTAGAGAGAAGGTGAAGTTTGTTCTCTTGGTGTAGAGAGAAGGTGTACACATTTGGCAAAGGGGATTTGTCAAGTGGTGTGCATGGTTGTAATTTTGGGTGTACAAAATCAAGGATAAAGGAAAATCTCAAGCGGGTGGCTTGGGGACTGGATGTAGGTCACGAGGACCGAACCAGGATAAATCTCTCGTGTTTGCGTTTGTCTAAACTTTTCTGAGATTTGATTTCCTTTACTGCAAGTTTATTTATTTGTTTAACTTAATCCTTCTTTGTTTAGTATTTGTGTTGACTTCGTATTTTAGATCCATAAGTGCCAACAGAGAAAGTTCCGCAATTGGCATCATCTCGGGACCAACAATTGGTATCAGAGCAAGGTTCTACAATTGGTATCAGAGCAGGTCTCACATTTGGTATCTGAACCCTGAACCGGCATACAAGCCCTGCATACCTAGTCAACAACAAGGATGGCAACGGAGTTTTCATCATCCCAATTCAAGGAAGGACATTCTACACAACGTCCACCGCTATTTGACGGATCCAACTACAATTATTGGAAGTGTAGAATGAAGATCTACTTGCAATCGCTCAACTACGAACTTTGGAACATCATAGAAGCATCGTACACCAAGCCAACAACCAACTACAACGCTTGGAGTGAGGATCAAAAGAAGAATGCAAACCTTGACGCCAAAGCGATGAATGCCTTGTTCTGTGCATTAACCAAAGAAGAGTTCAACAGAGTGTCAACAGCCACTTCTGCACATCAAATATGGCATACTCTTCAGGTAACACACGAAGGCACAAATAAAGTTAAGGAATCTAAAATATCTGTTCTTGTCCACAGGTTTGAATTATTCAAAATGGAGGAGAATGAAACCATATCCAAAATGGTTACAAGATTCACCGACATTACCAATTCATTAGCATCTCTTGGAAAGGACTATACCCAAGTCGAAAAAGTTCGCAAGATCCTTCGTGCACTCACACCAGAATGGGAGAAGAAGACAACAGCAATTGAAGAAGCCAATGATCTCTCAACTTTGTCGTTAGAAAACCTAATCGGTAATCTAATGGCATATGAAGTGCAACTAGAAGAAAGAAAGAAGGAGGAATGACAACACCACTCAAAGAAGAAAGAACTTACCTTCCATGCATCCTCCGACACGGACGATTCCGATGACAATGAAGAGGAGATGGCAATGCTTTCAAAGAAATTCAGGAGATTTCTAAAGCAAGGTAAATTCAAATGCTTTAATTGCAATAAACCAGGTCATATGAAGATGGATTGCCCTTCTCAAAAAGAAAGATAAATACAAGAGCAAAAAGTTCAGAAAGAAGAAAAACTATGAAGCCTCATGGGAGAACAGTGATTCCTCATCTTCTGACGAAGAAGAATCCACTGAACGTATCAACCTATGTTACATGGCCATAGAAGATGATGAGGTATCATTTACTGAACTTTCTGATGCATTTCATGAATTATTTAATGATCTGAAAAATGAAAAACTAAAAAATAAAGTTTTATCAAAAAAAATTAAAAACTTTTAAAGGAAAATTCATGTTATGCTTTACAAGTTTCTTGTATAAACTCTCAAAAAGATGAATTTGAAAAAGTAATATCATCTTTGAAAAATGATAATGAGAAGTTTATCAAAGAAAATATTTTTCTTCAAAAGGAAACTATGTCTTTGAATGAAAGGATTTCTATATTGGATAAAGACATGTTAGTTTTCAAAAAGAAATATGAAGATATTTTGAAAAATGTGACTAAGTTCAATCAAGGAAAAGAAAAATTAAATGATTTATTATCTTTTCAGAAGTTGTTACATAATAGTTATGGTATTGGATTTGTTGAAAAATCTTCATATTGTAGTAATCCATATAGTTCTTTTGTAAAAAAAAAGTCTAAGAAAAATAAGTTTATATGGATTCCTAAGAATTTAAGTATTCATGATAAAAATACATATATTGCATCATACATTCATGATATATGTAATTCTTGCAACTATGTGTATACTAACAAGTGGAAACCAAATTCTAAATGGATTTGGACTCCTAAAGGTTAATATGTTCCTTTATGTTTGGTACCATCTAACGTTTATTTTACAGGTACCATATAAGAAAATTGATGAGAATATATATATATATATATATATATATATATATATATATATATATATATATATATATATATATATATAGTTAATGATATATTTGTTGCAGGGGAGAACAAAGTATTTCTCTATCTGTTATAATCCAATTTCTGCAGGGGGAGGAAAATATACATATTTTCTGCAGGGGGAGTACTTGTGCACACAACGTCTCATCATCAAAAAGGGGGAGAATGTTGGAACTTGTTTTGATGAAGACTTTTGTGAAGCATTTCATTTGGAGCTCTAACACAAGACTAATCAAGAGTTCGTCATGATCAAGATGTCCCAAAGAGAGTTGATATGATGTGGTTTGTAATTGTGAAATAGCATGTCAAAAGCCTTGATACACACACACATATCATTGACCATTAGTCGACTTATAGTCCCTATTAGTCGACTAATACACTTTGTAGTCGACTAACCCAAAACCCCTAGTCGACTAGTCATGTGTCCAAAAGAAACCCAACTCTCTGTTTGTCCATTAGTCGACTTGACAGACAAACCTAGTCGACTAATAGACTTTGTAGTCGACTAACCCTATGCCCCTAGTCGACTAATCACTGGTCCAGTCGACTTAAAGGAAGTTGCAGTCGACTTGATTCAGTTATCCAGAAACCTGTCACTTGAGCTTATCTTGACCTAGTCGAATAATACCCATTACTAGTCGACTACCCTTTGGAAAATTGCCTAGTATAGTCGACTAACTCAAAAGGCAAGTCGACTATAGGCAGTTTCTGACTGTTGGACAGTTTCTGTATTCTGGTATTTTTTGCAACGTTCTTCAACGTTTGAACATTCAAAAGGCACCTATTAACTACCCTAACTACTCCTAGAGTGCAGCTATATTAAGGGTTGTTAATCTAAGGCAAAATACTAATCCTAATCTTCAGTTTTCTAAGATCAAAAATTCTGCCAATCCTGAAAACTGTTCCTACTTCAGTTCTTCACCAATTCAAATTCCTTTGTGAAGTTCTCTGAAGTTTGTCTCCTATACTAGACCTTGTCCACGTTCATACACAATACCAAGGCTTATAGGAAAGTGTTGTAATACTCAAAGCAATCATTGTACACGGGGGTCTTCTTGGTGTAGAAGCAGTTGTACAAGGTGAAGTTTGTTCTCTTGGTGTAGAGAGAAGGTGAAGTTTGTTCTCTTGGTGTAGAGAGAAGATGTACACATTTGGCAAAGGGGATTTGTCAAGTGGTGTGCATGGTTGTGATTTTGGGTGTACAAAATTAAGGATAAAGGAAAATCTCAAGCTGGTGGCTTGGGGACTGGATGTAGGTCACGAGGACCGAACCAGGATAAATCTCTCGTGTTTGCGTTTGTCTAAACTTTTCTGAGATTTGATTTCCTTTACTGCAAGTTTATTTATTTGTTTAACTTAATCCTTCTTTGTTTAGTATTTGTGTTGACTTCGTATTTTAGATCCATAAGTGCCAACAGAGAAAGTTCCGCAATTGGCATCATCTCGGGACCAACACATACAATTGATTTTTCACTAATCTCACCTAATTCAAATTGAGTTCGTCGTCGCAACTAGCAACTCTCTCCAAACTCTAATATCAATTGTAAAGATTCCAACTTCAGCTCAACTATCCATGGAATGCACTATACATGCCTTCCAAATACTTCCACCAAACGAAAAATATCATATGAGCCAACCAACGAATGTGTCTCCAACTCAGCAAGTTAATGGAACATCATTCCAAATGTCTTTAAGACTGACTCTCCAACTGACTGGCTCTCCAGTCCAAATGTCTTCAAGACGGTCCAATCAAATCTGAGTAGAGCACACCAAACACCATCATTGGCTTCAACAAACTAGATGCAATCCCCTTTTATACAAGTTTAACTATCTTCTTCCCAAGAGATCAAATTGTCATCGAGATTACAACACTTCACCTCTACGTGAAGTCCAATTCTTCACCTTTACGTGAAGTCCAACTCTTCACCTCTACGTGAAGTCCCAATCAGCTTCTCAAGAACCCAAATAGCTTCATACGAGTTACATCACCAAATAGCTGTGCCATTACGTCTGCCTACATACCTTGCCCAAGGGATTAAGTCAACCATAGTTCATTGAAATGAGCTCCATCAAGCTCAAGCACCTGTCACTAAATCTTCAGTAGCGAACCTAACTGGCTAAGTCATATGAGCCTCCTTACTACAGTCATGGAGAACAACGACCTTCAACTTGAGCTTGTCACGGCCACAAGCCTGAGATTCGTGCGTCTTCACCCACTTTCGTGGTTTTATCTTGGTTCCAATGGCTGCAAATAGTTCAACATTCTCATCAATGTCTTCAAACTGTTCAACATCAGAACTGGCTACATGATCTACACCTAGTGTCACATACGGTGAAGTTCTTACTGATACCAAACCAATTGGAGGTGGTGGAGTAGCATCAACCTCCACCCGCTGTGATACATTCTTAGTCTTCATCCTCTCCACCTGCTAAGAGATGGTAGACTTCAAATCAAACATGACATGCTGACTCAACACGATCTTCTTGTTTTCGGGGTCCCAAACCTATAGCCTTTCATATTTCTTTTTGACACCAAAAAAACACAAATTTCTTTGCTCGCAGATTCACCTTGCCATCTTAGGCACCAAAGTAGGCCAGACTTCTAAATTTTCGCAACAAACCATGATCTTGAGCAGCTTTCCCAGACCAAACTTCTAGTAGAGTTTTACCTCCTATCGCAGTCGATGACAATCCATTTATGAGATGGCTAGTATGTACAATCGCCTCAGCCTAAAATAATTTGTCTAATCGTACATTAGATAATAAACACCGAACCTTCTCCAGCAACAGTTTATCTCCTTAGCCAATTCATGTATTCCATCTGTGAAGTGAGTACCAATACCAGTGTTCTGGCCAAATCGTAGGAATTGGTTCTTGTATCTTTCAACATTACCAATTATAGCTCCTTAATTTTCCTACCAGTTTGCTTCTTAATTATATCCTTCCACTTCACTAGCATACCTAGGGCTTCTAACCTTTGTCTCATGGGATATATCCAATAATGCCTAGATAAATTATCAATAAAAGAGACAAAGTACCTATGACCTCCAAGCGATGCAGTTTTAGTAGGTCCTCTAATACTTATGTGAACACAATCAAGAAGACCTTTAGAATGGTGAGTAATGGTGCCGAATTTCACCTTCTTCTTGTCCAGAACGTCGTGTTCACTCAATTCCAAGTTGTAGGTAGATGCACCTTCCAATGATCCCTTTTTTGCTGGAGCTTGCAAAGACTTTTCACTTCTGTGTCCGAACCTCATCTGCCAGACTTGTGTGCAAACATCATCTGAAGAATTAGAAGTCTCTACCTGACCTCTAACTGTACTATCCTTCAAATAGTAGAGATTTGTTCTGGCGGACTCTCTTCATAACCAGCATTGAGCCTTTGATCATCTTGAGAACACCATTTCGTATGGATACCATAAGACCCAATATTTTTAAAGTGCCAACAGAGATAAAATTTCTTTTGAGTTGAGGTATATACCTCACTTTCTTCAATTCTTGTTCTATTCCATCAACCATCTTGATACAGACTTTACAAATCCCTTCTACGTTACATGGATGATCATTACCCATGACACTTAAACATCCATCTAATTGCTCAAAGCTAAAAAATCAGTCCCTGTTCGGGCACACATGGTAGGTAGCTTCTGTATCTAAGATCCACTCAGTATTATCTAAGTATCAATAGTAGGAATAGTAACAGAGAAAAAAATTACCGATGAGTCTGAGTCAGATCCATCCGCCTGTGAAGTACTGGCATGAGTATGATCACCTGTGTGAGATTTTCCTCGGTCGTCGACTCCTTCTTCTTACCTTTGGCCTTCGGACAATTAACCTTCCAGTGCCCTAACTCCTTGCATAAGGCGCACTGGTTCTTCTTCAGATCTCTGAAACTTGATCTGCACTTTGATCTTCTCTGATCACCTCTGCCCTTCTGATTGAATCTCCTGCCTCTTACCGCCAATGCCTCTGCTGTTATGCTCCCAAAAAGAATACAGTTTGTCCTGCCTTCTTACTTCATAATTCACAAGAGCAGCAGACAACTCATTGTAGTTAAGAAATTTTCTTCAATTGATCAATCTAAGAGTAAAGGTATCATACTCTTCTTCAGGAAGAGAATTCAATAGAATTACCGCCTGATCCTCTTCATTGATCTTCACATCCACTTTATCTAGGTCTATAAGAATTTTTTGTAGCTAATCATGTGCTCGTTAATGGAGCATCCTCTCTTCATCTGAAAATATAAAGTCTCCTCTTCAACTACAATCGCAATTCGATGCTTTTCGTCAGATACTTTTTCCCGAGGATCTCCCACAGCTGTCTAACAATACACCTAGAAGGTGGGTAAATAGGTGTCCTAGCAAATCTAATCGAAAATGATGCGGAATAAAAACTCAAATGCAACACACTATCTGTAACAAAGAGTGTAGCCGAATTCTCCGTGAAGGGGCTCTGGACTATCTCCTAAAGATTCCTCTAAATTAAGAGTTGAGTTGCTATAAGAAGCTCTCTTGGTTCAACACAAGTATGGGCGTACAAACATACCAAGCATGTATGAGATATGATATGAATAATATAAAGCAATGAAAGATATAAGAGATATAGAGTTTAGAGATAGTGAATCAAACGCAAACTCCAAGATATATTTTGAGATTCGAGCCACTGCTCTGCGTCCCCACCTTCACATAGAAGTATTTTCACTACATCCACGCAGGACTTCCCACAAAGGGAACCTCCACCGCGAAATTCAACACAACTACCTTTACACAAGAGACAAGACACAAAGCCAAAACAACAATCACCTCTACACAAGAGGGATAAAGGCACAAAGCCAAACTCCACCACAATCACCTCTACACAAGAGGGACAAGGCACAAAGCCAAACCACAATCTCAATCACCTCTACACAAGAGGGACAAGGCACAAAGCCAAGGCAAAGAAGAGATTACAAGCTTGGTGATCACAAGAGACCACAAACAATATTTGGTGATCACAATAGATCACAAACAATATTTCCCACAAAAACAAGATCCTATAGATAGGATTAAATATGATAGCTCTAGTGTGAGAAATAAGGTGTTTGGAAAACAAATCACAAAGAAAAATACTTCAGAAAAATGCTAGATAGAGATAAGAATAAAGATCCAAAAACCAATTTTCCAAAGACTCTATTTTCTTGATTTTTTTCAACCCTTGAAAAAAAATAAAAATATATCTTTTTGGCATAAAAACTTCTTCAAAAACTTGCTGCTAAATACTTGTAAGATGGGAAGAGAAGCTCTTAAAAATATTATCAAAAAATAGCCCAAGAGAAGGCCTATAAATAGCCTCTCAAAATCTGACCATTAGCAGCCAGAAAAGGTCAGAATTGACCTTCCGGTCGACCGGCCAACGGTCAAATTTTTGATCATTAGAAGGCACGAAGCCTGTTGGTCGACCGCCTGGTTGACCGGCACTACTAGAGAGTGGTAGTTACAGTTGGTCGACCGCCTGGTCGACCGACATTGTAGGCTGGCCATGTGCACGTATCTTGTGCACATCGGTCGACCGACCCTGGTTCGGTCGACCGCCAGCAAGATTTGGCAGATATTTTGGGATATGAAACTTGGTTTATTTAATATCTATAAAATCTCATAAAATCCCATAAATTCTACAAAAATAAGTTCTTATAAGATATTTGAATAACAAATATGTGTGACTAAAAATCAACACATATTACAAACTATTTGAACTATTTTTGTGATATAAAATATTTGGCCTTAAAAAAAATCATATTTTTCGAAAACCAAATTTTGAAATGAAAATCTAATTTTCCCAAACTTGTGTAAATACAAAAATATGATAATGACACACATTTGAAGCATATTGTATATATAAAAGATATATCTATGTTTTTGATATAAAATCCAAAATAGGTTTTGTTAATTGCAAAACTCTAAACACATGAATAGGATCATCAAAATAAGTTTTTCTAAATATATTAAGTATACATGTATATAGATGAAATATAATATACATTAAGCCATGTAAACTTATTTTGATTCTATCAATTCATGAAAACCATACATATGTGAACTTAAAATCCAAAACCGGTTAAATCGAAAAACAAACGTACTGAACTTGTGTGTGTGTGTGAACTTGAGCATATCAACACTAGTCTATCTTTATACAAGATCTAAATAAAAACACAAACCGAAATCTTCTTGTAGAACTCCTTCTCCAAGTCGGCTTGATCCAAACACGATCTAATGAGCTAGAGTTAAGAACCCCTTATTGACTTTGTTTTTGTTTTAGACAAAAAGGGGAGAACATTGATTTTATTGTTTTTGATTAACAAAAAGGGGAAGAAAGATTTTTACCCTTCATTTTATCTATGTTTTGATTGTTTACCCCTTTCTTGATGATTGACAAAAGGGGGAGAAGAATTTGAGTTTGTTTTTATATATGCATAATTGTGTTTTTGCATATACTTAGTTCATGCATAGACATAAATAATAAGATATGATGCATGCTTTTGTTTAGTATAATGAGCTTTCATTGCATATTTATTATGTTTATTGTGATGCATGAGTTAAGGGAGCTTCTTGAAGCTTATCTTTAATCCATACATATATAACTCCATGAGTTTTGTCATCATCAAAAAGGGGGAGATTGTTTGCCCAATGGCCTTCCACTCTAGTTTTGATGATGATCAACACTCATGTAGTTATGTTTACTAATATTCTTGTGTTTCTAAGTTCAGATCATTAACAGGATATTAGTAGGTGATTAGCTTCAACAAGATGTTTAGAAGCTATTCATGATGATTCCGGTGCCAAAGCTTAAAGATCATACCTTGCACTTGGAGAATCACGGAGTTTTGGAGCAAGTCTACTTGAAGATGAAGATCGTCAAGAAGACTTAGGATCCTAGTTTAGATAGAGTTTTAGATCCATTTGTAAAGCTTAGTTTAGTTGATATGCTCAAGTGCACAAAACACACACGTTTCATGATTTGGTTTTTTGGTTTTCATGAATAATAGATCAAAACAAGTTTACATATGTTATATGTATAGTAGATGTTTTCTATTATACATACATGCTTTAACTTGGTAAACAAACTTATTTTGACTATCCTATTCATGTTTTGGAAAAATCAAGTTTGACAAAATACAAGTTTTGTTTTTGATATAAATTTGCAAGACACAAAAATGAATTGATATGTGATATATTGTCTTGAAATTTTTATCACATGTTTATGTTTTAACATAAAATGATAAAACAATTTTTATGGTATTTTTAAAAGAGATAAAAGATTTTTTAGAAAATATTTTTCCAAATTTCTCTGACCTGGTTTGTGCTGACAGGCTGGTCGGCCGACCGGGACGGTCGACCGTACCAAGGGCCGGTCGACCGATCCGGTTGACCGACGTGCACAGACGTGCACGTCTGTTAGGCACAGTGGACGGTCGACCGGGCCGGTCGACCGGGCCTGAGAGCTCTGCTCTCGGTTTATTTCGGTCGACCGGACCGGTCGACCGATGTTGCCCAACGGTCACAAGTTTGACCGTTGGCGGTCGACCGGGCCGGTCGACCGGCAGTTGGTCAGACTGCCACATCAGCCTAACAGCTAGTTTTTCCTAGGGGCTATATATACCCCATTTCTCCATTGTTTTGAATAAGATTTTTAGAGCTAAAAATTCCAGACTTTCTCTAGTGTTAAAAGAGTTTTTAAAAGGGTTTTTAAGCCAAAAAGATTTCATCTTATTTGTTTTTTTGGGTTTTGGAAAATCAAAGAAAACTAGTTTTTGGGATTTTTGCTTAGATCTTCAATTCTATCATATTGCAAGTATTTTTCCCAAAGATTTTTCTTTGTTGCTTGTTTCCAAAAACACTTGTTTCCACACTTGAGCTATCTTCTATCCTAAACTATTAGGATCTTGTTTTTGTGGAAAAAGATAAGAGAAAAAGAAAGAGAAGTGTTTGAGGTTGTTTGTTGTAAACCTCATTGTTGTAAACCCTCCTTCATTTGTTGTATCCCTCTTCGGTAGAGGTGATCGGAGTGGTATTGTTTGTGAGCCTCTAGGTAGAGGTGTTTGTTGTAGTTGGCTACGGGCCGTATCCCTCTTCGGTAGAGGTGGATTGTGGTTGTATAGCCTCGGTGGCTTTGTAAGGTTGAGAGAGGAGTTTGGTACTCCTATAGTGGATTGGAAAATCCTACACGGTGGTGTAGGCGGGGATGTAGAGTTGGGTACTCGAACCTCGAAACAAATCTTTTGTGTTAGCGTTTGATCCATTGTCTCTCTAACCCTTACTCTCTTTACTTTGTGCAAGCATCATTCATTCATTGCATACATATCTTATACAATGCTTGTGTTGCCTTGCATCTTTTACATTGCAATTCATTCTTATATGCTTGGCTTGATTGTGTGTGCACATATTTCATATTGCTTGGATTGCTTGTGTGTGTGGGCCTAATTTGTACTCATCCAACAAGAGCTTCACATAGCACCTCAACCCATTTCAAGGGGAATCAAGAGGAGTTAGTCCAGAGCCTCGCAAGGGGAATTCGGCTACACTTATTGTATTGTATTAGTTTGTGCTTAATTTGCATTAGCTTCCGCATTTAGCGCACTTAGTTTGCATTAAAGTTCTAGATTAGCACTTACACCTATTCACCCCCCCCCTCTAGGTGTTTTTCAATGGTATCAGAGCTAGTGCTCCTGATACTTAGGTTAACATCCTAGGAGTGATCCATTTGCTTGCTAATCTCATTTGCATTTGCTTGTTTGCACACATCTAGTTTATACCATGGACTTCATGACCCCACCTAGCTATGATCCTTCCAACATTGATGTTTGAAAGTATAGGATGTCCATGTACCTAAAGACCCTAGGTTTGCATGTCTTCCTTGCCGCCACCAAGAGATGTTATCTTGGTGATTGCAATCATATAGGGGCCAATGCACAAGCCCTAGAGGCCATTAGAAGCACTTTACCTAAAGACTATCTGTTTTTTTTAATCTTGATTCCGCTTTTGCAGTGTGGAACAAGTTGACAACAACCACCACCTCCAAACTTCAATTGCCGATCCAAGAAGAGGAATCTAGTGGAGAATCCAACTCTATATGCTATATGGTCCAAGGGAATGACTCCCTTGAGGTACACTCGGAAACTCCATTAGATAGTGATGATGATGCTAGTTCTTCTAGTAATGATATTGTTGATCCCCATGCTCTAAATGAAGAACTTTCAATAGTATGTGAAAAGTTAATTGAAAAATATAAGATTTTGAAAAAGAAAAGTCTAGATATTGAAAAAGAAAATAAAAGTTTGCATGATAGACTTGATTGTGTTTTGCAAGAGAAGGTTGAGGTCTATAATGAAAAGGATTCATTGAGATCTCAATTAGAACTTGCACTTAAAGAAAATGAATTTTTAAAATCTAAAAATGATTGCCATGCTATTTGAAGAAAAATGAAAATTTGTCTTCAAAAGTAGATTTTGCTTTAAAAGAAAATGTTGCTTTGAAAAATAAAATCATTTCTATTTCAAATGATTTAGATGTATGTTTAAAGAAAAAATATTGTTTTGCAAAATAAAATGGATGCACATGTTTGCCATGCTAGTGTAGCCTCTTCATCTAGTCTACCTAATGCATGTACCTCTTCTTCTAAGATTAATGATGATATTTGCATGTTAAAGAAGAAGGTAGATTGTTTGGGCTCCACTATGAGCCAATGTGCTAAGAACCATACACGCTTGGAATCCTTGGTTCGAAAGAAACAAGTTCCATCTTCTATGCATGCACACCCTCCACGGCATACACATGCTCCTCACGGACACCATCAACACATGTATGCTCATGTGTACTCATGTACACATTGTGGACGTAAGGGCCACCTTGCTAAATTTTGTTTTGATAGATTACATACTACAAATTTAGCAAAGAAATTTGTTTGGGTTAGAGAAGGGACTAACCCCCATGGACCCAACAAGATGTGGGTACCAAAGACACCCCTCCAATTTTTGATGTAGGTGTGGGCTCTCACATGACGTGAGAGTGATGACACCTTGGAGTGGATGCGTTCCGGACTTCATGAAAATCAAATTGGATGCATCACTTTCAAGGGAAGGTTGGTGGAGATGACCACCATGTTTTGGAGACAAGGAGAGTTGCTTCTTGATTTTTGGTAACAATCCTTTGCTCTCATTTATTATGTTTACATGCTTTTCATATTATTGTTTATAGCATGTTTTGATGCTTTATGACATGTTTTTGATGTCTATGGATTAGTATGTTCATTCCATGTTTATTAGATCCTTGACATACATGTATAGTATTTGAGACACACATGCTTATTTGATTCACATTTAGTGTTCTCACCGTTTGTTTAGCTATAATGTACATCATGAATCTAATACATGTGAATTTACATAGTAATCATGTTTTAGTTCTTATGATGTTGATTTCTACCTTGTTTTGATACTCCTTGTGGTTATGACATGTTTAAATGTGGATTTTGTCAAAACTTGTGTTATACATGTACAAATAGTGAGTTACATTTGTTTTATATGCAATTGAACTTCATGATCATTTGTATTCACTATATGCACACGTATAAGCTTGTTTTGATGATTCATTCATTTACACTTGTTATACCTATTTGCATGTATATGTAGCTTAAAATTCAAATAAAAGAATTTTGATGAATTTGTATTTGTTTTAGTTAAGAGATATGGTATTCGTGTTTGTTTTGATGCTCCATGACTTGATTACATGTTAAGTGTTAGTTTTCATTAAGACTAGGAATTATACTTGTACATATAGTGGGGCCACAAATAATCTATGTATGTTTGGGCTTGATTGCATATTTGTACCCATTAGATGTGCTAGTATAGTCTAGTTTTGATGATCCATACATTTTAGACTTGTATTCATATTTTTGGAGTTATATGAGTTTTGACTTCATGTATATGTTTGTATTGCCAAACTTTAAGATATACATGTATACCCCTTGAGTCATTTGCCTTCATGCAAATCTGTTATGGACTCAAAGTGTGTTTAAGGGATATGTATGTATACTTCTTGTGTTGACAAATCATACATATACCTTGAAATGAAATTGCTTTGATGAAAATTTAGCTTATCATGATTTTCATGTTTTTCATGTGTTCAATATTTAACTTCATGTATATGTCTATCTTATCCAAACTATTGACTATACATGAGTATCCTTTTGAGCCACGTGCCTTAATGCATATATCTTGTGACTCTTTATGTTTTGGATATGTATGTATACGTTAGTTTGTATTAGACATACATATGCTTGAAGATTAGATAGTTTTTGATGGAATTATGTTTTAAGGAATAATTGAGCTTAATGAAATATTTTTCATGATTATGATCTTCACATATTATTTGTACACTCATATCTATTGCTCATGTTTTGTTTCTCATGAGTTATGCTTTATTGGTTAGAGTGATGATTATCATGTGAATTTCATTTTTGTTTTATTCCTTGCTTGAAGGATTTCGTGCTAGTTAACAAGTTTTCCATTAACTAGTTGCGGTGTTGTTCTTCATTTTGGTAGTGATTTTCAAACAAAACTACTTTTCAAATCTATCTTTGAAAACCCCTACCATCTAAGGGCGGTAGGATGGGAGATCATGTTCATGTATGCCTAAATTAAAAATCTTTAAAACTTGAATTATGATTGGGTGGTAGATAATATGATGTATACACTTGAACTTATTGTTATGTCAATTGGTATCATTGAACTCTTTCAATTGGTATCATTTTAATCTTCTTGTATACTCATATATGTTTTTGTATGTATGTATGCCTTAAATTCCAAGTATATCAATTTCTATTGGTATCTATCTTTCATACATATATATGTTTGTGTTATGCTAGTGCTTGAGTTTCAATTTTGTTTAAATTGATTACTTTTAAATTGTTATCAAGACTATGCATGACTTTAGTTTGTATTTCATAAAGGGGGAGAAAATTTGATTTTGTATTTCAATTGGTATTTGTACTCCCACTCTTTATGATTAAAAGTTGTTA